>JAPEIX020056419.1:0-18434 GCA_026122405.2 Zoanthus sansibaricus | reverse complement strand
AAACATAAAACATATTTTTTGTGAAGTCATAGCCTAGTGAAAACCGAGGCAAGCGTTTGGGAGTAATCAATTGCAGATTAGTTTTCACCTGCTCGAGAATTCTCACAAACTTTACGGAGAATTTTACTCGAGAATTATCTCACAAATTTTACCACGCTATGAAGGCATTTCCAAAAATAGGAAAGAGACTATATATACGAAGCGCGTGTGTATTGTTTTATTTGTTTGATCAAACTGTAAATTCTTACAAATTGGATGGAGCCAACCGTATTGCTCACGTCGTTTTTGTGATTCATAGCGAACGTATATTGATCAATCAAAACGCACGTACTGTCGAGATTATTTACTATGGCTATGATTAGCTCATTTCTGGTCTTCTAACTAGATATGAACCTGAGATTCTTTTTTTCCAACAAGTTAATATTTTTGAAAAGTTCTGTTCTAAATTGATTTGGTGTTCCCGCTGTTATAGACAACTCATCGCCCCTGATGGAACGAAGTCAAGGCTTATGACGTTTGACACCATTGAAGTTCGAGGAGGTGGGAAAATTGAGGTTTATAGTGATTCCATTGGATTCACCATACACTGTTCCTTGTTGTGGTTACGAAGCGGAGCTGTTTTATCTGCCGATCACTTGAAGCTGAAAGCTGAAAATGTTATTGTTGAAGAGTCTGCTGTTATTGATCTGAATTTCCGTGTAAGTGAACCACGAAATAACGTATAATAACAAGGATGTTGCTTAGTTGTTGAATGTTGAATGTAATTTTAACTATTTCTTCATCTTTTTCATTACCTTAAGCAAAAACGCTGTAATTGGTTTTGTTGTAGGAAGAAGCTCTTCTCAGTAAGTTTGTATACTTGCTCCCATTGCATGAAGAAGATTATGTTATCCCTTTCCCTTGAAAAGCTCTAATTTAACTAATTTGATTTTTAATATTTAATTACATTGTTTTTATCTGTAACAAAAAGTGTCAAAGTGATCAGTTGTATACGATCGCTTGGTTTCCCGTTGTTTTGACGTTTTCACCTGGGTATTTTTCTTCCCAACCAAAAGAAGCTAAGCATCAGCTCCTTTTGAAAAAAATATGAATAAATAACTAATCTTTTAACTGCAACCCTCATCATGTAGTAAACAATATTTACCAATGACGACTAGTTCTATTAAACAAATCAGTCAATATGACTAAATTACTGTTTCTCTTTGTAGAAGAGGTTTTTTATACTGCAAATTGTAGATTGTCACTCTCTTCTGCTGTTTCAGGGAGATGTCAACGGAACTGGTAAAGGTGCTGGAAGTGGCTCGTCGGGGGCTGGGCATGGTGGTCGTGGTGGGCGAGGAAGCACACATTCGACAACAGGAGCCTTTTACGGAGACGTAATTAGGCCAAAGACCTTTGGTAGTACAGGGGGTGGAGGGCAAACACCTGGAGGAGGGGTGATTCATTTTATATCCACAAGTATGAAAGTCGATGGTAGCATAGAAGTAAATGGAAAGAGTGCATCTTCGTCCTCGTCAAATGGGGGTGGTAGTGGAGGCAGTATCTTGCTTGATATTGATACCATTATAGGTTCTGGTTCGATCCTTGCTAATGGAGGATCCGGAGGAACGTCAGGTGGTGGTGGTGGTGGTGGTGGAAGTGGTGGACGAATTGCGATTCATTCCAACGTATATTCGTTCAGTGGTGTTTGTGCGGCGTATGGCGGTGACTCTCGTGTTGAAGTCGGTGCAGCTGGAACAATTCTAAGGTTGACAAAGAGAAACAACTATCGATTGCTTGAGGTGAACAACAAAGGTCGAAGCCCAAACTTCAAATTAATCAGCGACTTTTCACGACTCTCCACTGATAGCGCAAGAACATGGTTGCCTCTGACTACTTGGAACAATACAATAGTCCAAATACCCAATGTTGATATGCCACTATCGGTACATCAGGGATACATGTTTAACGAACTGAAGTTAGGCGGGTCTGCGCATCTTGCAATTGAACGTCATCCTAGTCTTCTGCAGTTCCACGTCTTTGACAAGATCACTGGTGATTTTGCGGGCAATAGCTACGGATATCTTCACATTGGCCCAAAGCAGTTTGTTTCTATATCGCTAGCCGATTACTACATTCCGATGAGCTTCTTAGTCTATTCCTCAGGTTACTTGAAACTTCCACCGCGTGTCATGTTGCATAAAAATTCTCTTGTACTAAAGGGCTACCTTTTGGGAGTTAAAGAATTAACTATAGCTAAATGCAGCATGAATCTCGGTAGCTCCGCAGCAGCTTTAACCATGGGGTCATTCAAAACTCGTTATTTTAAGTTTGATTCTGTCTCGATTATGAATGGAGGTTTATTGCGGATGAATGACACATATGAACAGTACATTTTTGAGTCTAAAAATGTTCATGTGCTCAGTGGTGGTCTTATCATTGCTCGTAACTTAGCACTTGTTTCAAGTACAGTAACCATTGACGAGTCGGGTTTGATAAGTTTAGCAGGACAAGGATTACCGTGTAGACGTATATCGTCATCATATAGTGGTGCTGGAGGAAGCCATGCAGGGTACGGACAACCAGGTCCAGGAAGATACTCAAGAAAACCATTTGACTCAGTGTTTGCCCCAATTGAATTTGGTGGTGCTGGAGTTGCCCTTTACGGCCATGATTGTAAAGGTGGTAATGGTGGTGGGAAAATGAACATGACTATTTCAACAAAACTTCAAATTCAAGGAACAATTTCAGCAAGGTATAAATCTCATATAGATTGATTCTTTTGTGTTTATGTAGACAATTGTTATCATCTATAGTTTTATTATCGATTATAGTACAAACGTGGTTGATGCTGTTGATACGAAGGTCCCCAGTTCGATCCCCTGCTTTATCGCGACTCTTTTTTTCATGTAAGTTAACTCAACTTTCCTTCCTTCCGGGAATGGTAAATGAGTACCAGCGATGGATTAGTGTCCCATCCAAAGGAAATCTACTTAAAACTACAGAAACCTGAGACACGCACTGACTCAATGGGCCTTTTGGCTTGTAAAGGACTTAGCATTGTGCTTTTCGCCAGAAAGACGTTACTCGGCAATTACTCGGTTTATCATGTACATTGTACAAATGTGTAAGTGACTTCCCTAGTTTGGTGTTAAGATCGTCAAGTGCTTTTTTTTCTCTTACAAACCGAGTCAAAAAAAAAACTTAGGAGACTATTTTTCATAGTGCTTCATGTTTAGTTCTAATTATGGACGTAATGAAGCGTTACCAGCTTAGTTATCTTTCTTCCTTGTCCCTCTTAACAGAGGTGAAGAAACTAGTTTTCAATTGCTTTTTTATTTTCAGTGTAGTTTACAATACAAGTTTACAATACTGAATAGGGCAAGAAAGAGAAGGGAGTTGTTGTACTTTTTTGTTCCACGTTAATGAAATATTCCAAGGTCGTAGGCTAGTGGAACAAATTTATATCATAGTAATATTGTTTATTACGTTTTTGCTCGCTTTTGGTGACACACTTTAGAGTACCAAAATGAGGACGTCACAAAAAGTTTATTTGTGAAATTACTAATTTAGTTGTCATTTTCAGACAAGCAAGTTGAAAATATGCATCCATGCCGAAATTCAGCCACTTGTAATATGCACCAACATACTGATTTTAACAGAGATACATTTTTATTCTTGATCGTTCGAAGATCTCAACACATCCCATAAAGTCACTAAGTTTAATTTTTGTGACGTCACACTTCACCAATATATAATATATTACTTATTTTTGTATTGTAAATGGTTGCGTAATTTTCTTTATAATTATTTAAATTATATAAGTACTATAAAACACTTCTTGGTTTTATTGTTTTCTTTATTTTCTTATGTTTTATATTTTGTTTGAACTCAATTTAGAGGTGGCAATGGGTATCATTATAGCGGTGGCGGTGCTGGTGGTAGCTTGCTCATCTATGCAAAAGAAATAACAGGAACTGGTGAGTTCGATGTGCGAGGAGGAAATGGAGTGTATTACAGTGTTGGTGCAGGAAGCGGCGGAATCATTTCACTTCATTACCAAAAATCATTGTTACTATTTAAAACGAGGTTAAATTCCGGTTACGGAAACGGAGCTTCATCAGGTTTATTGTTTCTGAAGCGAACTGTAGGGAAAAATACCTTCTCGAAGCTAGTGCTCAAAGATGGATCTTCGGAACCTGCATACCTAGTTTGTGACCGCAAAGTAATTGATTTTCAGTTTGACGAGATTCAGGTTGTTGAAGGTGCAAGACTATCGATGCTGTCATGTAACATCCACACTGCAATGATTCTTTTAACATCAAAATTAATTGGAGATAAAAGTGGGTGGCTTGTCGTTCAAGGAAATCAGGATGTTTATGTGACACAGCAGCAAGCTTCATATGCAACTCAAATAAACATTGAAGTCAAGGATACCGGTGCAATAATTTTCCCGTCCAGTCTCATTGTAACCAAGGGTACAGTGCTTACAGTCGCTGGAAGTCTTGACGGCGTAAAAAGTCTAACTGTTGCAGGAACATTTAGAACACAGTTTCCTGGCCATACTGGCTACAAAATTGCATCAGTTAAGGATATGAGTTACTTCGACTTCAAAAAGATTCATTTGTTGAATCATGGAAAGATAGAGACAACAACAGCATGGAAAACACACGTTCGATCAGATTTATATTTAAAGGACTTTGGTGCTGCGGTTCAATCAGGAATTTATTTAAGGGCCTGGAATAGCACTTCAGATTCATTACAAAAGCCATTGAAATACCACAACTGCCCTCGTCATTTTGAAGTGTTTGAGTGGGCTTCGAAGACACTGTACAATCCATGTCTTACGGACAATGGAGCTAAACACATCTGGAAAATGTCAAATGAATCGTATATTGTGACAGTTAATGTTTCGCGTTTGGTAAATGTGACTGTTTGGAAAAATCGCACAGTTAACTGCATTGTGAATGAAACTGCTTTAAACAACTCTTTGAACAGTGCCCCAAGTAATGTTTCCATTACTAACTGCTCTTCTGAAAACTTTTACTTGACTAACAGTACATCCGTGAATGGTTCGTTTGTTTTTAGAACCACAGTTGAAAATGGCTCTTATGCAATAATCATCCAAGAGTCATTTCTTGAAGAAATAGTTGAATATGTATTGGTTAACGAGACCCGCTTTAATATTACTTATTATATTGCTTGTAACTCAACGGATTTTGTTCTTTATAGTGGACAAAGCTGCTACCTACCTGTTGGAAATCATAATTACAATTCGTTTGAAATACGAGGGAACGCAGTACTTTTTATCGAAGCGGGCCTAAATAAAAATGACAAGAGTACCTTGTCCGTTTCAAAAATGGTTGTACGTTCGGGCGGAAATATCACAGCCAATCAGGGTAACTTTCCTGTTGCTAACCGAAATATCGGCAACAGTGGAGGAAGCTATGGGGGACGAGGAGGCCCCTCAGGATCCCTGACATCAAGTTCTGTTTACGGTAACGTGACGGTACCTGTTGACTACGGATCTAATGGAGGACGAAACACAGGTAGTGCAGGAGGAGTTATAATATTGCATGTGGATGAGCTTATCGTGGATGGATTGGTTAATGCTAGTGGAGGTTCAGCATCTAACGGAGGTGGGGGTGGAAGTGGAGGAAGTATCTATATTTCAGCAAACTCTCTTATTGGTCAAGGAACATTGAGAGCTCGTGGTGGACAAAGTACTGGTGGTGCAGGAGGAGGTGGAGGAGGCGGAAGAATTTCTGTTGTCACAAAAGTGCGCAATGAGTTTGAAGGCATTTACGATGCAGCTGGAGGAAGCGGTTCTTTTGTCGGTGCAGCTGGAACTGTTTTTCTTCGAAATGAACAAAACAACTATGACACACTGATGATTAGTTATTCTGGTGCTCTACCATCGGAATTGAGATCAAATTATACCCTTGATGAACTAAGAATTTTATCCAGTGGCTCACTTTTAGTTACTACAACACTACGAGTAACAAAACTTGTCACTGATAATACAGGATTAATAACTGTCGAGAGTACCGGACAAATGTTTGTTGCCGACCTTAGTGCTACGAATAAGAAACTTCTTTGCGACGTTGTTGTAAAGAATGGGGGACTCATTTCTTTAACTGGTCCTGTCGTTTTCAATGGTCCAAGATCACCAACCGTTTCCATTTTTGGCTTTTTGTCTGTCGATGAAGCAGTGGTAGGAAAATCTAAATATCTTCGTATTGTAGACGATGGTGAATTAAGGTCCAGATCTTTAGTTTTGGAAACAGGATCATCAGTTTTTCTGAGTAAACAAGGAAAAATTCGGTGGATGGCTAATTCGTCACAGCTCGATTTGCATGCGTTAATCCTTCAAACTAATTCACACTTGATTTATCAAGGAGGAAATTTGGTGTTGAAAACAAACATATTTTATCTTGGGAGATCCTCTAACCTTGAACTTCAAACTTTTCCGAAGCTTATCAATGTTTTCACTGATGATATGACTGTAGATAGTGACACACTACTTTCGGTAACTGGAGGTGGTCTACTCAAAGGACCGGGAACTCCAACAAATAGAAACAGTGGTTGTAGTTATGGTGGAGAAGGTGGTGGGCCCAGCACTGGTAGTACATATGGTTCAATATTTCAACCACGCAACCTTGGTAGTGGCCATACTGTCCGTGGTGGAGGAATAGTGTTTCTAACTGTGAGGAAGACACTAATATTGCGAGGCACAATCGCAGCCAACGGTGGTCACTCCACCGATGCCAATGGTGGAGCAAGTGGAGGAAGTATTTATTTAAATGTCTCTACACTTGAAGGACATGGTTCTATTGAGGCTAACGGTGGACACGGGTCTTTATCGGCTGGTGGAGGTGGAGGTGGACGAGTTGCGCTTTATGTTGGTGATAGATCTACCTTCAAGGGTGTGATAACAGCTTTCGGAGGTTGTGTGGGAGCTTGTGGGGCAGCCGGTACCATCTTTATCCGAGAAGTCTTGACTGGACTGCATAGTAATACTACAATTGTTGATAGTGGAGGACGTTTGTCTCAAAAGAAGACAGTTATCATGCATGAGCAAAAACTTTCTTTTGCCATTGAGAGACTTGAACTGTTGAATGGAGCAAAGCTCGAAGTCGCCCCAGTAAAAGATAATGAAATGAAAATTGATGTTTTAAATCTTAAGGGAGACAGAAGTGGTCTCTTCTTTGTTCACGGAAATCAGACACTAGCACTCGGTGCAAGCAAAGCTGTAACTAATAAACCATTCGTTTTGCCCTGGGCAATGAGAGTTGAGAAAAATGGACGTCTTATTGTTTCACCAAAGCTTTACTTAATCCAGACTGAAGTGAGCCCTTCCTTATATCTTGCTGGCAAGTTGATAGGTGGTCAAGAACTTGTTGTTGCCAACAAAGCTATTGCCGTTTTTACTAGGACAGGAATTGTTGGGGCCGGTAGCGGTCTTGCTGGAATCTTTTCCTTTCTTCATTTGAAAGTTTCCAGTGGTGGTATTTTGAAGCTAGATTCCGGCAATAACAAAGAAAACGTGCTAGAATTACGATCTGTAGCTGTGGATGTTTCTTTTGGCGGTAGAATAGAAGGCGCAAACTTCAGACTTAAAGCGCTGCAAATATATATAGGTTATAATGGCATTGTAAAAACAGACAGCTTGGGTTACTTGGCTGGAAAAGGGCCTGGTGCGGGTTCAAATCATGGTCCGAGTGGAGGCAGTTTTGGTGGTTGTGGTGGTGGACAGGGTAATTGTCATTTGTATGGAACATTGTTTAGGGCTGCTGAGTTAGGCAGTGGCGGGGGATTTATCAGCTCGCACAGCTCAGCTGGTGCAGGAGGGGGAAGGGTAATCATTGAGGCGGACGTTGTGAATTTAGATGGTATCATATCTGCAGATGGTCAGAATGGTGAAGGCAACAAAGTTGGAGGTGGTAGTGGGGGAAGTATCAGCTTAAGAATCGTAAAGACATTTAGTGGCAGGGGAACGTTGCAAGCTGTGGGGGGCAACAATGTAATAGGTCTGGCTGGTGCAGGTGGTGGGGGACGCATTTCTCTAGTTTTAAACGGCGAATTTAAATATCAAGGAGACATGATCGCAAGGGGAGGTTCTGGAAACAGCCGTAGTGGGTCTCCTGGTACAATATACATTAACACAATCAAAGAAGGTTTCAGGTCAAGTAAACTTATACTTGATAATAGAGGTGTTCCGACAACGGTACCCTTACGAGTCCTTTTAAATGAATCCGTGAAAGCATATGATTTTAATGAACTTCAACTTTATGGTAATGTGACACTCTGGCTGGAACAAAGCATGGTTATCGGAAATCTAAAAACCGACTTGAGCAGTGTTATTAACGTTCAGGATGGTTCTGTTTTAATCCTTGAACCTGGGAAGCAATACACTCAACCACTGTGTAGCTTCCATGTGCAGTCAAATGGAGAGCTACGTTTACCAGTAACCGTTAAATTTCTCGGTAACGCAAATGTGTTCTCTGGAACTTTGTCCAATTTGTTTGATATGACCATCGGCGAAGGAAAACGTACCACGCTTTTAGCGTCTGCAAGAATGGCCCGATTTATTGATGGCAACTACACGTTCATGACAAAACGAGGAGAATACAGATTTTCTTCCTTACATATTAAGAATGATGCTTCTCTTGTGTTTGAAAATTCGCGGTTAAAGAAGGTTCCTTTAACTGTTGGTACTCTCGAACTTAATTATGGGGCTGTACTTCAAGGCAGTTGGCTTGATATCCGATCATCAGATGTTGTTGTTCATCCTGGTGCTAAAATCGATTTGAGAGCTCAGGGTTTTCCAGCTAACCAAGGAAGAGGTGCTGGAGCATACATCAATGCGGTAGGCACAGGTGCTGGCCATGGTGGGTATGGAGGTGGTTCAACATACAGAACAGGGCTTTGGTATGGCTCAACACTAAATCCTAACGCAACAGGAAGTGGTGGAGGCAGCTCTACGGTAGGTAAAGGAGGTGCTGGTGGTGGGTTTTTAAAACTTATTGTTATACGAAATTTGCAGTTGGATGGTGAAATATCTGTTAAGGGTGAAAGTGCTCCTGGAATAGATGCGGGCGGAGGAAGTGGCGGATCTATTTGGCTCTCTGCAAGGAATCTTGTTGGAAATGGAATTATTGCAGCAGACGGCGGTAATGGAAACAGGAACGGATACAGCGGTAGCGGGGGAAGAATAGCAATATATTTACAAGACGCGATGAGCTTTGAAGGATCTTTAAGCGCCAAAGGAGGTTTAACTGCTTCTGGCAGCTTAGCGGCTGCTGGAACAGTATATATTGAAGACAACACAAAGCATCAACCGCGGAAATATCTCAGGGTCGAGAATTTTGCAGGATCTGTTAGTAAGCCAACAACAGTTATTGCTGAACCAGGAATCAGTGACTTCTCTTTTGATCAGTTAACTGTTATCGGAAGTGTTTTATTGGAAATGAAATCAAGCAGTGGTGATAACGTTTTGGCTAAAATAGAAAATCTAATAGACGACGGAAACGGAGAGATTGCCATTAGAAACAATCAAACATTTTTTCTGGCGGCAAGACAAACAGCTGAATCCCACTTTCGTTTGCGTACAAGTATTCTGGTAGAAGAAAGAGCTAACTTAGTGTCATCTTCAAATGTTACCGTAGTTGGAGTGAGGATACATCTGAAAGGAAAACTATCAAATGTGCAACACCTTACTTTGGAGTCAGGAGCACTTTTTAAGTTCGCTCCGACTTCACAAACTGCACTGCTAAAAGATTCAAAATTTGTGTTTCAAAGCAAGCCGGGCTCCCAGCAACTTGCATCGATTATTCTTAAAACTGGATCCAATCTTGTGCTTCCCTCAGATGCGAAATTAACTGTAGGCGTACTCCAAGTCAAGAAAGCTGTAACACTGAACGTAAAATCCATTACTATTAAGTCACAAGTTTTGTCACTGGAACATTTATCAGTGCTTTCAGCTAGTGATGCTGTTTCAAGCAAGAATAACGTGGACTGTCTTGGGAAAACATCTCAGCATGGAGGTTCTGGTGGTGGTCATGCTAGTATGGGTGGCTATGGCTACCGTAAGCTGTCTCCAGGAAGTTTGTACGGCTCATTGTATGAAGCTGATCAAGCCGGGTGTCCAGGTGGTGACGGTCTTACAATTGGTAGTTCAGGAAAAGGTGGCGGGTTCATTCGTATTTACTCAGATTTTTTTAGCCATTATGGAAGTATTCATGCTGATGGTGGAAATTCCCAAAGTGGTAAAAAAGGCGGAGGTGGAAGCGGAGGTAGCGTTTTCGTAAAGGTTGCACAAACATTTAGTGGTGTGGGCTTGCTGTCATCTAATGGTGGACTTGGAGACGGTGTGGGTGGTTGTGGGTCCGGTGGCCGTATTGCGGTATATGTTGACAGTATTTACACGTTTCGTGGGAAACTTGAAGCCAGGGGTGGCATTTCAAAGGTTTCTGTTGAAGCTTCTGGTGGGCCAGGAACAGTTTACATTAGAGAAATTAGAGGCAGGCGTCCCTACAGGCAGTTGAGATTTGATAATCAAGGACAGGGTTGGTCAAAATTTTTAACGCTGCGTGAAAACACAAGTTTTATGTTTGATGAGGTCTACATGTCTAATAAAGCATCTCTACGACTGGAAAACAAAAATGACAGAAATGTTCGAATGTTGAAAATAGGAAGATTATACAGCGACGGTACTGGATTGCTTCATGTTTATCCTCGTCACCGAGTCTTTCTAGAGGCGGAAGAGAATAGACGGAGCGTTTCTAAACTAGCAATTAACTTGAAAGTTGAAAATGATGGTGAACTTATTATCGCTTCAAAGGCATATCTTTATGGTAATGTGATAACTTTGGACCTTAATGGTACTCTGATGGGAGTACAAGACTTACGAATTACGCGAAACAAAGTTGTAAATCTTTATAATGGAGCTCATACAGCAAGAAGAATTGGAAATACCGTACTCCGGGATGCACCTGGAAGTTTCAAATTATCAACCATCACTTTATACAGCGGAAGCGTTCTTACTATGAGGGACGAAACAGAAGTAAATTTGTTAGTTGGATTTTTGAACATAAAATATGGTGCCTCATTCTCAACCCATCATATAAAGGTTTTAGCTTCGACAGTTGATATCGAAATTGGAGGTTCTCTTAGTTGTTCTGGTGATAATTTGGCACGTCAAGCTGCTCCGCCAAGTGACGCAACAATATTAGCAATTGGTGCTGGAGCTGGGCATGCAAGCAATGGTGGACGAGGATCAGCAGTAAGAGGTGGACCATACTATGGATCTCTATATAATCCAATTTTGCCAGGCCGTCGGGGTGGATCTAGTGCGAAAGGCATAAAAGGAGGGGACGGTGGTGGATATATTTTAATCCAGGCTGGTAACCAGGTTATTAACGATGGTACCATCACAGTGGCGGCTGAAAATGCGAAACAAGGAAGTGGTGCTGGTGGAGGAAGTGGTGGCAGCCTACTTATACACACAGATATGATGACAGGTGAGAGATTAATGAAAAAGATTAAATTTATTACTGAATCTACTCTTTTAGAAGTAATACGTTTTTTCTTTGTTGTTTATTACCTCGTATGGCAACTCAAGCTTGTGCTGGGCCGTGTTAAACATGCCGTGTTTGCAAGGCCAGTATCGACAGCAATCCAGGGATACCAACATTTTATCACTGTAATCTATGGTGAATTTAAAATGAAATAATTGGATCTGGCGTGGTCTTTATTGCTGCAGATATTTGATAATAATATTTATATGCTCTCCTTGAGATTAAACTGCATGGGTTTTTTTTCTTCATTTTCAGGCTATCTTTTATCATAGAATTTTCTTCACTTTTGTTTAAGTTGAATTTTTTTGAACAGTACTTTGAAGTTTAAAATATTTCCGCCATCTTGATGCATTGCATTCCCCCAAAGGTACTGATAATAGACATAGCTGACGTCATTCTCAACTAAAAACCAACAAAAAATCACAAAAACCATTATTCAAGTTACTAAAAATCTCAATGAATTTGAATATTTGTAAAATACTAAAGCGAACACCTCTAGGACTATGTTTTCTCTCACAAAATGCGCCATTCCAATTCAACATTGACCTTATCTCTACCTTCTATCTCACTCGGCCGAGAGAAGCGGATGCTTTACTCTAATTTGATGTGGTGAACTGGTTTTGTGAACCGGTTTGCAAATCAATATGCGTTGCGTCCTAAAAAATGTCCACGTATCTAATTTGGAAGAGGTTATGGTAACATTTTATGGTTAGTGTTTTGAACCCTAATACGCATTTATTTTACGCACACACTTTGAAAATCAGTCTACTCTAAAAATTTGATTTTCGAGGGCAGACATGTTTCGGGAAAGGTCTTTTTAATCGTTTACACGGTAACATTCAGTTAGGTTTATGACTGAAAAGAGCCCTTAGGCCTCGTAATTCTACACTGTTTACACTGCTGATTTTTCTTGATGTTCTAACTTCCTCTGAACTTCCAGGTACACTGCATTTTTGTTTTTCGGGCATTTTGGTTTCTATAGCCTCATCTAAATGGTCTCTATGGCCAAAACGCTTAATAGTAGGTAAGCTTCTTCATCACTTCTCTGAGTTCACATGATCGTTTTCGTTTTCTGCTCTTTTAACGCCATCGATGCCATGTTCTAGAAAATAGTGCAATAGGATACATGCGAGAAACCACCGTAAAGCACGAAAAACATGGTATCTGGAACGAAGATACATTTACACAGGGCTTTCGAACAATAAAAGGGGTCCAGACTCGTTTTTTCTTGGTTTTGGGGCCATAGGCGGCTATGGCCCCAAACCAGAAAAAAGTGAGTCCGGACACGTCTCATGAAACCATGGTACGGAAGGTTTACACGGCAAAAATTTCTGGTCCGTACCGACTTTTTAGGGGTCCAAACCATGTTTTTTCTTTAGTGTAAATGGGGCTTTCAGTTTGTGGTTATAAATTACAACATTTCTTTCTTGGCTTAACCATTGCCGAGTCTTCAAAAAATTTAAACCATTGAGTATACGAATCAACATGATTTTTTTGAGCTTTTACTTCAACGAAAAAGTTATTTATCAGAGTATACACTCAAGTTGTTTAATTTGGCGGGCTTTTTGGCGCACGTCCAGCAATTTTCCCGCCTTGTTGAAAAATTTGAAGTTTGGGTTTCTTGTAAAGCACTTTGCGACATTTTCCATTGGGTTTTCTCTTTCAGCTTTTAAAATGGAATTAATTAACCCTTTGCCAGATTTATTTAATACCGGATTTACAATCATTGAAATCGGTTTGTTCTATGGTGGCGAAGCAAAAATATGCAGATTTTAAACTTTTTTGACAACATGGCCATGTTTGTCCAGAACAGCGACGTCTGAAAATATCTCAAATACTTGTTTAGTTCTGATCTTCACTTCAACATTAAATTCACTCGGCTTTTGCCTCGTTCAATATTCGCCAGCGCGTCTATGTATTACTTGTTGTTAGTTTTTATAAATTAGTTAAAATTAAGTAAACATAAAATGTTCTTTAAATCTGGACCAAAATGTAGTGAAGTATAATAATAAACGTTTGATTCTCATTTGCGTCGTTTAGGTCATGGTACTGTATCAGCAACAGGTGGCAGAAGTGGTGGCCAGAATTCAGGTGGTGGAGCCGGTGGTCGGGTTGCCATTTATTCCAATGTCTTCTTTTACAAAGGAAGCTTTGTTGTTTTCGGGGGCTCTGCAACTCAAGGACACTTTGGTGGGCCCGGTACAGTGTTTGTACAGGAAATTCGAGATAAACGACCTTTCAATCAGTTATGGTTGGACAACCTCAATAGAGACTATATCAACGAAATTGTGTTAGACGAGGTTAATAGAACTGTTTACGAATTCTCTGAATTGCATTTGCTAAGAAGAGCGAGTCTTAGACTAGCCCTGAAACACGTCAAAAGTACATTAAAAATATTGAAACTTTTTGGAGACCGCACAGGCCTTATAAAGGCGCTTGCAAAACATGTTGTATTTCTTGAAGCATCAGATACAGAGCACAAAGTTTCAAAGCCATCTTCAAACCTTTTAATTGAGAAAAATGGAGAAATGGTGTTTGGAGCATCAGTTTATGTTATCGGTAATGGAAAACCACTACAGGGAGTCTCATCCCTTGTGTCCGATGGTCGAATGACTCATGTTACAAACATTTACATCTCAAAACGTACAAAGGTGCGCTTCTTGAGACATGCACATACAGCAGCATGGTACAACGGGTCATTGGTGGTGGCGGAACCAGGAACGTTTATATTATCGTTGTTAGAGATTCAAGATGGCGGCCAGTTGTTTTTCCCTCACTCACTTGGAATGCATTGTACTGTGGGACTGGTTATTTTGAAATATGGAGCAACAGTCGTTGCTGATAGTCACAATGTTAGCGTTACGTCATTGATAATGGAAGCAGGAAGTAGAATTACTGCTTCTGGCGATGTTCGGCCTACTCAAGACGGTGGTCCGGTGCTCCCCGGTTCTTGTCGAGGTTCAGGTGGAAGTCATGGAAGTAGAGGCGGAAAAGGTACAATTTTATTAATAATATAAATTTGAAAAAATAATTATTTTAAACTTGCTAAAGCTTTGCTTTGTAAGAATTTGAGCTTGTTGACTCTATTAAGCATATCGAGATAATAAATACTATTTCTTATTAATCGTAAAAAAATATTGTTAATAATATAACAAGTGCATGTGTTTTATGTCATTTTTAAAAATAATATTCTAAAGTGGTATGGAAAGAACGTGCAAATGTTACTATTAAACTACCGTAAAACCTCGAAATCAACTCCAGTGGGCTTAATCTCGAAAAGAAGCCCTTTTTTAGCGTTTGTAAGAATAATCTCGAAAAGAAGCCGATACTTTTTTGAGACAGTAAACTGTAGGTATTGGTCAGAAAAATAAAACAGAGAAACAGAAACGGACAATTGTGTATTGTTTATGTTTTTTTTTTTTCATTTAATAGAGCGGTTTTAAATAAGGTGCCCTGAAGGTATCCCCTATTTTGCAAACACATGCAGAGTACTTCAAATTACTAAAGTAACTTTTTTGTATACTTTTCGCCTTAAGTGATTTTGATCATCACTTAATAAGAACTAAATTGATGGATTAATGTCCTTCTAACACTATGTTAAATAATAAGAGCGAATTTTGAGTTGAAATTGTTTTCTAAAGTACATCAATCATTTCGAACAAGCTCACTGTTGACTTTGCAAAAGTGGTTTCAAAGAGAAGATATAAAAAACAACTCATTTCGTAATCAAGCGCCAATTCAATGGCCTTAAAACTAAAGAAGCCCATATAGGCTTGTTTTCAAGGTTTTACGGTATTTTATAGTGTATATATATCAGTTGTGGGGTTTTTTTGTCCTTACTCTTCTAACGGTAATGGAAAAAGAAAAATTCGATTACCATTTTTCTTTATCGTGTAATTTGGGTTTAAAGTTTAATAAAATCACTTCCGAATTTACCGTGACCGAGCGATTGGAAGCTGGTAACTACCATATTTTTTTCAAAAGCAGAATTTAGTAGTAATAGTCCGGACCAGTTTCTATATATCTGCTCAATTCAAGTTTCATTATTTTGTTAGCTCTTCAATAACATTTATTTGAGTGTTTATTTATTGTCATTAAATCCTTTATATTGTCGATTTTTTTATTTCTTCTCAAGGAAACAGTGGGTCGAATGTGCTAAACCCACATGGAAGTCTTTTTGCGCCTAAAGATTATGGGATGTCAGGTTGCCCAGGAATCTCTCCCGGAGGAACAGGTGGTGGTGTGTTAAGTATTATCATTGGCGATCACTTTTATTTGGACGGAACTCTCGTTTCTGATGGACAACAAGCTTCTGAAACGTCTCAGGGAGGAGGAGGGAGTGGAGGTAGTATATGGGTTCAAGCTGGAAGATTCAGCGGACATGGCGTAATTAGTGCTTCTGGTGGGAAAGGTGATGGTTCATTTGGAGGTGGTGGCTCGGGAGGTCGTGTTGCAGTTTACGTATCAACGGAGAATAAATTTACTGGCGAGTATTTGGTGTCAGGAGGGGTTTCCGGTAATAGCCACCAAGAGCTGTCTGAGTTCAGTGGAGGCCCGGGTACCTTATACTTGAGTGACTATCGGCGTGGCCATCGGTATACCCAATTACGAATTGATAACAAAGATAGACCTTGGTCCCTTATTGTAACTCTTGATGAGAATATGACTAACTATGTGTTTGACGAGCTTCATTTACTTCGCAAAGCATCAGTTCAGTTGCCAGCCAACGGAAAATACCTTAATCTTACTGTACATAAAATTGTTGGAGACCGGTCAGGATTCATTCCTGTACATAGAAACCAGTTCTTGCAAGCAGAAGCTAAAGAATCTAGTCCCACGATTACAAGGACAGCGGCTAACTTCCAAATTGAACAAGGAGCATTTGCCATCATGGCAAGTACTGTTCATATTGTTGGAGAAGGAGACACAGCTTTCAACTGGAATGGTCGCTTAGTTAATGTTCGTCACCTTCATTTTGCTTCAGGAAGAAGGGTCCTTATTGGTGCATTTGCTCATACTGCAATGGTTCAGAACAATAGGTATCTGTTTGTAGACCGGCCAGGTTCATTTCGATTCTCTACACTGGAATTTGGAACAAGCTCCAGAATCACCTACCCTGTGCCCTTGGGAGTACGATTTGTGGCAGGGTTCTTGGTAGGTTTCTATATTTTTATAACATTTTGAATTTCGACCTGTTGCTCTCATTTTCTATTTTCGATTGTAGGTGCATAAATTTACCAGAACTTGTTGCAAGGATTTCATTAAGGCCGGGCATCGGTTAGATTAAATTAAATTGGCAAAATGGCATGGCCACTTTCAGCTTCTTTGCAACTATAGAGTTTTAAATTATTTTTAGGCTTTGTTAGAACTTTGCCCGAGTACCAAATCTTATTGCTCTCCAACTTCAAACCTTAATGAACCCACTGGTGTTGGTGTTAGAGTTTTAACGCATGAAACCATTTCTACACAATAAGGAGGCGGCGCGGCTCAGTTTTCTGGTTGGGTTCAAATCCCTAACTCCGACTACTGAATGGATTTCTCCTTGGTGATTTCAGGGACAAGCACACCATGCTATGTAAAGATTACTGGTTTGCTTCCTATCTGCTAAGATCCTGAAAGAGAGGAGGATTTTTAAACATGACACTGAAAAGCTCTGTCACTCGAGGGTTTTTTCAACCATAATTTAAACAAAATGGTGCATTTGCTCATAATTTAAACAAATGAAAAAAAAAACATTTGCTTTGTGCTTTCAGGATTTAAAGTTCAACTCGCAGTTCTTGGCGGAGTATTTTGAGATTGAAGCAACGGATTTCTATCTGGAGCCAGACGCAACGCTTAACTGTGCTGGTCGGGGTTCAATTAGCAAAGTTTCAGGCTCTGGCTTGGATTCATCCTTGGGAGGTTCCGGTGCAGGCCACGCAACAATGGGAGGCAGTAGTAAAGGAAAAGCTGGTGGGGGTGTCTACAACTCTGTATATGAGCCCACGTTGACTGGCGCACGCGGTGGTTCTGGACCAGGTGGGAATGGCAGTCGTGGTGGAGGAAAAATGAAGATTATTGTTGGTTATGCGTTTATATTGGATGGTTTCTTAAGAGCTGATGCAGCTAATGCCGATGTTAATACAGGTTTGTGTTTTATCTTAAGTTCTTACAATTCTCATTTTTTTCAATTCAGAACCAAGATGGTTCTTTCTTTTTGAGAATTTTCTTATTGTATGTTTTTATAAGCCATTGGAATGGAATGTTTGCTTATGAAGACGGTTTATCATAAATCGTTTTACTTCCGCAATGAACATAAATCAGTGTTTCCTGTGTCGTTTTTATTACCAGTGTATCATGAGCTATTTTTATTATGAACATCGCAATGTCGTGTTTAAATTAATGGTCTTTGTTGACGTTCAAACAAACATCTTTTTGCAATTTGGTAAGCCATTGATATATATGACAAACAAAAGGTTTTTCTCAAAACTTAAAAATACTAATAAAATTTTGAATGACGTTATGAATGATTACCGCGTTTAATACGCAATAGAATCGATTAAAAACAAACGGTGAATGCTAAAAGGTGCGAACATAACCGCGACGATAATGCACATCGCAATTGTTTACACTGCGTTACAAACTCAGTTTTAATAATCATAACCACGATCATAATTCATAACGTACGTCACTGTCTACAGTACAAACTCAGTCTCAATGATTATAACCACAAAGATCATTCATAACGTGCGTCATTGTCTACAGTACAAACTCAGTCTCGATAATCATAACCACAAAGATCATTCATAACGTACGTCACTGTCTACAGTACAAACTCAGTCTCGATAATCATAACCACAAAGATCATTCATAACGTACGTCACTGTCTACAGTACA
>JAPEIX020056383.1:0-11342 GCA_026122405.2 Zoanthus sansibaricus | reverse complement strand
GAACCACAAGCTTCACTAAGAATACTTTGTTCTTTCTTTACCTTTTCGTACTGCCTTACTCTAGTGACTGCTTTTTCAATCGATCTACGCGACTATTTTTTTTTGTTAAAAATGTTTAAAAGAAGTAGACTTTTCAAGTTTAGTCCTGCGTCATATGAATGAACCATTATGAAAGAGTCACCCTTTCTGCCAAGAACAACTGAAACTTTGGTTTTGCTATTTTATTAGAGTTTGTTAAACAGAATTCAATCCTGATTATCAAATTCATTTTATCATTAATTGATTAAGCAAGTTCCGATTATCTATTTTTAATTTTAAGCTGATGGGAAGCTCTATATTTTACTGAAACTACACTTAGCAATTCGATTTAGCGCTTTTTTCTATCAAAACATTAGTTATCAAGACTATATATAGCTAGTTTGTAAGCTGGGTGTGCGTACCGTCTTAAACACGAAATGAAAAAGCTACGTTTTGTGCCTTTAATTACCAATCTACATTACCATGCGGCTTTAGTCAACATTTTAATATTTCACCTTTATGTTCATTCAATAACTCATCTATATATAATATATCTTTACTTATAGTAGGAGAAGAGAAATTTTAAAAAGCGCTAACATTTGCAAGACAAAAAAGAATGTCCGGATAAAAGTTCTAAACGTGAGGGTATCTACCAAAAAGCCTTCAAGTAAACAAGGCCAAGGGGATTGACGTCAAAAAATTGTTAACATTGTACGTGCAGCAATCACCTCCGACAAATGTATTGGGTATATTTTTTTTTCTGTCCTCAAAGGCATTTTAAAACAATGTAAAGATACTTATTTAAGGATGCGGCTTGACGTCAAAAAAATGACTAAAACGTTTTTGTTTTCAACTGAATAATCGTTTACAATTAGATTTTGCTGTAACTGAACAAAAACGTAAAAAAAATTTACATGATCGACGGAGGAATCTTTGACTTTATCCTACGTAAAAGCTTTGCGCTATCCCGATACAAATAGATCAGAAGAGCCAGTAAATTTTGCCGAGACTCATTGTTCTTAATTTTTTGGCTGCTTCAGCCACAATTTGTTCTTAATTTGTTCTTATTTGTGTGAGCGGTTTAAAATTTGTCTTTGTTCATACTTGTACCGTATTGTTGAAACATACCTGTGCATGCAACAGTTGAAAATGATTGCACAAGGAACTTTTATTATTACACGAATTCGTGTATCATTTGGGACAATAGTAGATACACTAATAAATGGGAAACGATGTTTCTGTATTTTTACTGTGCACGATGCAAACGTCAATTACAAGATTCAGCAAAGTTTCAACTAGAAACATTTTCACTTCTTTCAGCCTCAGCCTGAGCTTGTTCTTAAATTGTTCTTAATTTTCGGCAAATTCGAGCCTCATTGTACGGTATAAAGTTGTTCTTATAAAAAAAAGCATGTAATTGATGCTATAGTTTGCATGAAAATTAAAAATTGCTTGGTTTGTGTGTGTAACATGAACGTACGGAACTAATTTTTGTGGTTAGAGCTAATTATAAAGATGGCCCTTGAAATATATATGGAAACAAAACATTCGTAAACTGCTCTTGCACTTAGTCAGTGCGCGCGCAATTCATATTGTCGGAGTTTAATTGCCGGACATGCAGCAAATAACAATGACCTGCCATGATTTTGGAGTGAATCATTCCTATTTTGATTTAATTGTTTTTAAATTTACATTCGTGAAAAAACACGTATTTTATGGCTAGTATAGTGATTTTTTGCAGTTTATGAAATGATACTGAGATCTTTGCCATTTCTCGTCTCTTTGCCTTTGCTTTGCCTTTGGTTCCGTTCTTAAAGTTTAGTCATAAGAATTAATATTCTTAACGAAAAATATTGCTCTTGTGTATTATCTTAGTACCGAGACTGGCTACATTGTGAGGTGACGTCCTTTGCCTTGAGTTTTACCTTGAATCAAACTACAAGTTTTTTTTCATAAGAACAACTTTATAAAATTTTTGGAACAATGAGGCTCAGATTGGCCGAAAATTAAGAATTCAAGAACATGCTCAGGCTGAGGCTGAAAAAAAGTAAAAATGTTTTTAGTTGAAACTTTACTGAATCTTTTAATTTACGTTCGCAATGTGCACAATAAAAACACAGAAGCACCGCTTCCCGTTTATTATTATATCTTTTATTGTCCCAAAGCTGAAATCCAGTGATTTAGGCTTATCTTAAAATATGGAATACAACTGAGAGCAACCCGGAATCCAGAGGGTAATGACACAAATTCTGTTTCATATGTATGTATGTATGTATGTTTCAACAATACTTAATAAGAATGAAGAAAGAACATTTTTAAACCGCTCACAGAGATAACTAACAAATTGAGGCTGAAGCAGCGAAAAATTAAGAACAATGAGCATCGGCAAGATTTACTGTTTTTTAGAAAAAAAGCTTGTATAGTATGGCTTTATTAACGATTTGAACCAGTAAAATTTTGCTCAGGCTCGATGTTCTTTTTTCAGTTTCGCAATCTGAGGTTTAAATCATTTTAATTTTGTTCTTAAATACCATATATTTTTAATTGCTAAAAACAACTATGACGCCCTTAAGGCTTAATTAGATTTGGGGGTAGAAGCGGAATATCTAAAAACCCATATTCAATATTGAAACTTCCAAATTCAATAATCAATTTTCATTTTTTACCGTTTGGTTTTGAGGTCTTTTCTTACTCTACAAATAATTATAGAAGAACAACTCAACTTAAAATTAAAATTGACCTTATCAATAAAAGAATAAGTAGACAAGCATTAATATACATTTGAGTAGTTTCAGGATTCAAAAAGTAGCTTTTTAAAAATATTTCGCCAAGTTCTTTTTAGCATTTCGGAGGACAAGAGTAATCATTGATTCACAAAGCGAGTATGTATGAAGAAAAGGACATTCACCGGGCCCTACCACCCTTGTATCAGCCTCTTCCGGTGATTGAAACATTTTTACACAGATCGCATTTTGAAATAAAATAAATTTTCAAAGTTACGATATTAAATATTTAATCTAAATTTTCAAATATTAAAACTAGGTTCTCAAATATTGAAACTAATTAAAAAGCGATATTCAATATTCACTATTCCGTTTCTACCCCCGATTAGGTGTAGTGAAAAGATAGTGTACGTGCATCTGTGCATGCAATGAGTGGCTATTATATTATGGACAAAGGTCCAAAGTTTTTAAATTTCTTTTTTTAATGTTTGCATCAATTCAACCTCAGATTGTTTTTAGATTGTTATTATCAGTTTTCAGAAAAAATGTGAAGCGCAAAAGTAACATGAAGTCTAAAAGGTTATAAATTAGACGACTTGATCCTTGAAAAGTAATGCAATCATCGAAGAGTGGAATTTTGCATAGCCAGCCTTCTTTGTGCCAAATCATTGTTAAAGAAACTCAAATACACTAAAAAAATA
Organism: Zoanthus sansibaricus; assembly: GCA_026122405.2. NCBI lineage: Eukaryota > Metazoa > Cnidaria > Anthozoa > Zoantharia > Zoanthidae > Zoanthus > Zoanthus sansibaricus. The sequence goes on along the minus strand of JAPEIX020056383.1, from coordinate 7,900 downwards.
CATATCAGTCTGACGAACATATATTGCCTCCGCCTTTCTTGTCTGGAGTGTTGTTATTCATTTGAACTGAATCAAGTATCATAATAATTTATTGGTCACAGGTCATTTTGAGGTCAGTTTCAATACTTCGGTCCTGTATTTCATATTGTATTACATAACCTTCTTGGTAATTTCATTTTAATGTCACTTTTTTTGTTGTGATAATTACAAACCATAACCGTTGGCGTCAGTTCGAAATTTTTATTTTTAATATAAATTTTTTATCCGAGACAATGAAACTGTTTCACAAACCAAGATGATTAGAATCAAAGGCTCCCAAGAGCTAACCCGTATGCATTCATACCTATGAAAAAATAAGGTGAATTATATAGTGATATCAACTCATTCACACACTCGAGAACAACTGTGGTAGAAATGCGATCACTTGTTAAAGGTATGTTAATTATAATCCACACCTTTCACCTCTTGTAACCAAAAAAGTTCTAGGGATAAACAAATGTTTCCTATAGTCAATAGTTTGATGATACAGCTCAGAGTCCAGGGGAGAACACACGCAAAGTTGTACAGACACACTCCCTTGAAAGAAACTTTGCATTACAGTTGAAGAAAGCAATGTCAAACTCAAACAATGCCTTGCATACTTATGGCCGGTGAGACTTTCGAATACAGAAAGTTATATATGTTAGATCAGCAGTCAATATACTTACTCGGGTTTTTGTTGCTGCATCATTCCAATCTTCATATATTTTATATAACTTGAAAAACGACTGGCCTGACAAACGACAAAAGTCAAAAGTCAAAAACTTGGAAGCCAACTCCACTGTTCGATTTTTCCGTATTAAGCTTCAGGTAGCATTTAAACTGGGAAATAATCTGCAAATCTAATTCGATTTTTTTTTGCCAGACGTTAAACTCCTTACTGTAGAGTAGACTTTCTTATACAAACCACAATGAAAAGCTTCAGAGAAATCCGCTATTTTTTATCGCTGCATGTTTAAAAATTCTAGCCCCAGTCCTAAGCCTTGGTCCTCTCGGTCCAGTCTAACAGCCGGACCGGCCGAGAGTGACATTTTACCCCCCTTACAATATCTCATCCTGCACTTCGTGCACGGATAAGATAAAAACAAAAAGGCTTGATTAAAACAACCAAACATGAAAGCATCTTCGACAAAAGCCACTATTAGAACTTACAAAGCCATGATAAGATGCAAATATAAATAGGCCAGAGTATTCTCCTGGGGAAGATAAATAATGTTGATACCTAGTTTTCGATTAAAAATGCCTCCTTTTTTTTGCTAAATCTTTTTTTATATACTATTGTTTGCTTTCAGTCTGAAAAAGCGACTAAAAATTATTCAGATTGCTAGTTGGTTCTGAGGCTATTGTGTTTCTTATAAATGGGATTATTTCTCATTGTTTTCCCAACAGAAGTCTTTCCTCATGAACAATATTTCTTGAAGGTGTTTTTTTAAAGTTTTTAAAAAAGGGTTTATTTAACTGGAGTACAGGTATGGAAAGTGAGACGGTGACATATGAAGTTATTTTTCACTTCTTTTGTTACGTGGTTATCCAATAATAATTTTATTCAGTTCTTCAAGCAGCTCAGGTAAAATGATATGAAAATCTTAATTTTTTGTTTGAAAAGACATTGATCTTTTTTTTTAATCGCATAATTGTAAAGAAGCTAGGTTATTGGTAAAAGGCAAGGATGGTATTGCAATGATGCTTTCTTGAACAAAACGGAAGATATAAGAACATATCATATTTCCGACCATATTTCACTACTGTTTTTTATAGTCTAATGTCTAATAATTTTTACAGCATGTTCAATAATTCATTTATAACTCAAATAATATAACTTTGAATAGATCAATTTAACTTTATCAAATCACAATGTAGCAATTTGGTAATTAAATTCAGATTAAGAATGTTTTTTTTTTCACAGTATTAAAAAACACAGATTTGACTTTTGCATGCAGACATGCATGTTTCGGGAATACAACTCCCATTTTCAGCATGTTTTACAAAGAGAAAGTAATTATGATAATTTCATAATCATAAACAACTGCTATTTAGACCATTAAGAATGTTTTTGTTGTAACCCTGAAACTTTTCCCTTTTTTAAATACCGAACGAAGAACCAAAGAAAATATCAAGATATCACTTAATACAATAAAACATACGTAAATAATTTGCGGTTTAGCCACACAATTTTTACGATAGCAATATATCATATGTAGTACTAGTTGTTGCTTAACAGAATCTGATTTGCTAAATCGAATATTTGTTCAAAAACATTTTATCACCATGAAAAATGATATCATTAAAAAAATAAACATACACAGGCAAGCCATTATCTTCGTTGGTCTATATTTTCCACTTTTCAAGACTTTTTATAAAAACGTAAGTTTTGATGCTCAGTGTTCTTATCTCATGGGATACGGCAGCCTGGCAGTTTCTCGCTTCTGATTGGTTTAATCTCTTATATGATGTAGATGAATGAAACGCAGCCATGCTAAACATGCCAGCCGAATCGTGCGATCCAGCAGCTCTATGTATATCAGTCTAGCGTCATCATATAGCTCGTTTGATGTGTAATCAAGCGGCCGAAAGTTGCAAACAACAAACGTTTGTAATAATCCGCCGCTATCTCAAATGTTTCAACCAAATTCCATTTTAAGAAGGTAAGGAATAAATAATAAGTTGTTTGAATACACAATATATTGGGCAACATTTGATTTTTACATCAACATATTTACTACTTGCGTTAGCAATAAACTTAACGCCGTGGCATGGATGACAAGTATTTCAATATTTTATTACTTCAGATATATACCCGAACTTTCAACGTCTTTGATATTACATCTGTAGTTAAAATCTCTCAGACAGATAAACTATATGATTCACCCTTTCTTTAAGCGATATTACATTTTCATTCATTATTAGATGTTCTAGAACTATCCGCTTTATACTTGGTTGTAATTAATTTATTTTGTTTAAATTAAATCCATTTTGTAGAACGTATGGTTCTTGGTAAGAAAAAGAAAGAACCGAACCGTAATTAGTAAGATACAACGGTTACCTGACATGCAGTCAATAGAATAAAGTTAAACTATGTGCGGGGGCCGCACTTAAAAACCTGATCATCTAGTTTCTTGCTCATTTCTAAACTCTCTTTTGTGGAAATAGTACGTGTTGTTTGGTAAATACCTATTCCAGTGGGAACAATTTTTTTTGTAAATCAATTATTGAATTGGAACCAACAACACAGAATATGTGTAACGCAACAATACTGAGGACATAAAAAGGTTATGATCTATCAAACGCTGTACATTAATTGTTGTGAGAGACACTTGTATTAGACCAAGTGTTTGGGGACGTTGTTATAGAGGTAATTAACAATTCCAGAGAAAACGTCTTATTTGGTGTTGTTATGTGCACAAATGAGTGCTGGGTAGTATATTTTAGATTTTTTAACTTGAGACAAGTAGAAGTTTTCATGAAACGCATCACTAATGAGATGATGAAAAAAGTTTAAGTATTTAGTTGAACACATTTAGTAGGAATGTACTTGGTGATCTGACATTAAGTGAACAAAGCGCTATTAGTAATTATTTTTAATAACCTATATTTTCAGAGAAAAGCAGTTTATGTGATTTAAATTGCATACTTCCTAAGATATGTGCTTTGAGAAGGTAATAAGAATCTTTCATTTTTTTTCTAAACCTATTACCAAGCCAATTAGAGCTTTCGTTAAAAGCCTACTTGGGACGATCTAACTTAGTTTTAAACTTCGATTGTAACTTTTACATAAATGGTAAAATGAGATTATATCTATGAAAATATTGGAAGTTTTCAAAAGTTAGTTATAATTATTATGTAAGTATTATGAAGAGTGTTAAAACGTTACCACTATTAGTTTTTACGCCTTAAAAACCGTTTTCTGTTTCATGTTTTTCTTGACACCTGGTTCCCAGTGGCTTTTAAGAGTATAAGTAACATTTTTGTTTGCACAAATATATATACGCCTAGTTTCAAAGTTCTCAGACATTTTTATCAGTGAAATAAACTCAAGCTTCTCTTTGTCCACGAATAATTGTAGGTTTGAATTTTAAAATTCTGAAAATTGTACTGCTTTTTTTGTAAAATCCACAGTTTGACTTTACATACATGCTTACGGCTCTGCTCTAGAAGCTCTATTTCAGATAAATATTTCGCCATAAAACCAGTTTGCTGTTTTTCACTATTGTGTGAACGTTGTCTTGAAACTGATTTCCAGGTATTTTTCCTATGTGGTGGGAGGGTTAGTGGGCAGGTACACTAAGTTACAATTTCAACGGAATTCATTTCCATTTAATTTCCAGTTCCACCCTTTAATTTGTGGGATGAGTTGACCATATTAGAAAATACAAGAATTCCGTAACACTTGAGCTTTGATTAATGCTAAGTAATGAGTAAATGTTTGAATAAAATGATAAACATACAGCTACCTATAATATAGAGAGCTGTTTTTTTTGAACCAGCTTGGTTTTTCAAAATAGCGCGTTACAAACCAGTACGTGTCTTTATAAGTACGTAATTTTTAAAATGCTGTCTTCGTTACCAATTAAGAAACGTAAAATTGTTTTTGATAAGAGGAAAGTGGCTTTTAAAAGTATAAGAAACATATATGTTTGCAAAAAAATATACATATAAGTTTTAAGAGTTAATAGCTCTTTATTTTTATCAGCGAAATAAACTCAAGTTTTTCTTTGTCCATGGAATTTAGATTGAAAACAACTGTCTGTGTATAAAGTGGTCAGCTCCTGTTGTTTCTATTTTATTATTCATTGTACATCACTGCAGGACAATATGATTAATTAAATTCAAAGCGTTTGTTTTCATATATTGAATACTATATTCAGTTATATTTTTCTTGTGCAATTTGCCAAGTAGTTCACATCGTATGTTGGAATTGTGTTAGTTTTTAGGTCATGTTACTCAGCCTCATATTAATGGTGACGATAAACGGTTGGTTAGGGTCTTTCTTATCAATAATTTGAGCATACATCAATGCAAAGTTTACTCCTCCAGGGGATAACTGACTAGAGCAGCAAGCGTTATTTTAATTTTATGCAGTAATATTTCCTTTTGTCACTCGTCTCCTCGTAACAGAGTATTTCTATAAACAAAGAAAGTGACTAACTGAAGATAACGTTTTCGGATTTCAGTCTTTTGCCACCAAGTAAAAAATGCTACAAATTAACTTAAATGCAACAATCCATCATCAATTGCATTGGAGTTTATAGTCGTTAGTGAAAGGACAAACAATAATTTTAAGAGGTTTGAATTTTGAAATTCTTAAGATTGTATTGGGTTTTAGTAAATTGAACAGTTTGACTATACTTGCATGCTTACGGTTCTGCTCTCTTTCAGATTTTTCAAGATGTGGCGATTGCTTTCCACCTGTATTTTTCTGTTGTTCTTGCTTCGAGATGCGGACTCGTTTGCCGAGGCTTCTCAGTGTAATCTTAGGCGTGCCTTCAACGAGAAAATTTTACCAAGAGGTTGTCGTTTGAAAAAAATCATCCTTAGGAGCTGGGGGTGTTCTGGAGAATGCTTTTCTTCTGCTACTTCGTTCAGCCACAAAACGGGTTTTGCCTCCAGCTGCTCATGTTGTGCACCGACACGATATAAAGTCAGGAAGGTAAGTTTGCCGTGTAATGGGAAACGGCATACCATTCGATATCCTTCCGCTACAAAGTGCGCATGTCGGCCCTGTTTATTTCTCTATGGTTAAAAGCAGCAGAAGAAGAAATGGTTGTCAATGATAATGGACTTTTGAACATACCCTTTTAACCTTTTATCTTTTATCAAGTTGTGAAAATCAAGGTTTGACGACGTACACGCTGTTAAAGAATACATGTCTTGCTTACCTTGTACCGGGATCAACTTTATTTTGTTACAAAGAGCGAAGCTTCCCCCAATGAACATGAAGCGTTTGCGTGACTGTAGCTGGCGTAAACTGTAATAAAAATCCATATGCACATAAGAAAGTGTGCTGGTGTATTTATAAACACTTCTGAACGCTTTCAAGGTCACTTGTGTTCCAGTGGACTGAGTTACAATGGTGGATTTAAATTATTCTCGTTCCCTACTTGAGTTGTATCTTAGCGAACAAACGTACAATATAACAACAGGAGAATTAGTTTATTTTCCTTTACCATTAGCTGAGGTCGTAATGTTTAATTACAAGATGAGTAAACTTAACATCTCGACTACATTATCTACATGGCATGACTTTTTTATTTATTATAAAAACAAGAATAAAAGTTAGCTTTTACTTTAGGAGAATTCATGAGTAAGAGTGCAAGAAACGGAAAGGAATAAGTTTAACTTACAACGAAGAGCTCATCTTGGCTTAGCATAAAAAGATAAGGTAATCTCAAAGAAAAGCTGTGAATGAAATAAATAAACAATAATTACTCATTGGTTATTTACATTTTAAATGTCTATTTTCCATGCTTGCCTGGTTTAGACGGGATTCTTAATTTCTCTTTTCCACTCAGTTCAACTTTGTGCGGGATCACCATCAATCTTCAGAGATCTTAAAACCCTATCCACGACTTGGTACCCAGTCTTTAGGAGGTCTTCCCTTCCTTAATTTGTTGCCCCTCAATAATTTTATCTGTGCATGTCTTCACCATGCTAATATCACCACAACTCTCTCCATGGCCAAACCACCTCAATCTGCCTCCTCTAATGCTGTTCCTAATGCTGTGAAGGCACAAACGCTCCCTAAGTTCTGAAGGCTTCCTATCTTTCAAGGTGACATCACGCATCAATCATATCATTACCATATCATTGCGCTCCCACCTCACTAAATCAGAATCTTTCTGACTGCTCAAGTATGCTCACTACCATACAGGGGGCCTCGCAAGAGGGGAGGCCGGGGGAGCCATGGTCAGAATTCAAAATTTTGACATTTTAGCATTTGTGCTTGTGTAAACATTAAAATGAATGTCTAGATAGAATTCTTACATAAGATCCATTGCTTTACCACACCGAGAAATGCATTTTCAGCATTCTAAAGGACTAAAAAGCGAAAAATTACCCTTCGGCGCCCTCCATGAGGGTGCCTCCTGGAGATACTGTCTCACTTTAAAGAACAATGCGTTGCCCCTGCACACAGCATGATACCTCTAACACATGCCTGGTACAAGTCACCCTACCGTTCGAAGGAAGGTTGGAAGAAACCCTCACAAGTTAAAGGCAGGTAGGAGATCTTTATTGGTCTTATATATCTATGAAATGTTAAATTAAAGAAAAAGGCAAAATAAATGAAAAAGCATTGGATAATCAAATACCTCGTACTATAAAGTAACACTTAGATTAATGGTCTACCACTTTCATTAAGCGAGCCTGCTGGCATTGCTCCGCGGAGGCCCTCGCACGCGTTGCAAGGCAGGACGGTTGTTAGTCAAAATTTGATGTTATAATGATCGTGCTAAGGGTGAAGATGACGACGTTGACTGTGAAGGTGACGATGATGGCGATATTTTGTTATGGTAATGGCGCACTGAATGGCGATGATTGTCAGGCGATAACGGAGTTTCCATTTGCATTAACTAAGAGTACCATAACGATCCCAGTACAGGCCAGTATGCACATATTTTGCTGGGGAAATGCGAACAAAATTTTTTGGGAACAACTCCCACAGACATGACGTCATTTTATCACAACTTTCATATTTTCAGGACAGCATAAAAATAATAAAGTTCTGTGCAAAAAAAAACGTTGGACTTAGGGTATTTTTTCTGGAATGACAAATTATATTTTATTTTAATTTATTATTGAGATTTTTTTACAGATAAATAAGAGTGCTTTGATTATAATTTTTCATTGTAAACTTTATTCTTTT
>JAPEIX020056234.1:0-11343 GCA_026122405.2 Zoanthus sansibaricus | reverse complement strand
GGCATTTACACTCTTTCACTCTTTCACTCAACACGATGACATACTGTCTACGCTTCTAGAAGCCGTAGACACAAAAACAATTTTGAAACGATTGTGCTGATCTTTGGTGTTTTATTACACTCAACCACAACTATACACATTTATTTTAAACAGAATGCACTTTTATCAATGACAAAGACTGAGAAGTCCTATATTAATGTCCACAAAACAATACAGATCCTTCCGAGAAATTTTATTTTGTAGCTTGAACTGACTGTTGTTTTGCTCTTCTCTTTAATATATTCATAATTATTATTCTTTTCATTAAAATATTCTTTTCGGCAACTTATTCAAACAATGAACACGAACTGAATCCCATCAATAGTACAGTACTTTATTGTTATACTCTTAAATTCCTTTTCTTTTACTTTTATTAACCTTTCAAGGTGAAATTGTAATCGTCTGTCCTGCCTAAACTAGAACTGCTATTTGCAGACAACAGGAGTTAAACATTTATGTAAATGTTATTGATGATTAAACAATTGATTTGGAAAAAAAACATTGCAGTTGATTTGTGATGCCTCAGAAGCTTCTCAAATAAGATTCACGGGGTCGGGGCTCGTCATGTATTTTGTAAGCTAATGTAAGCTTTTAGCTTGTCGTATGGAGAAACAATTTCTTGCAAAATAACTCACCCCTTTCAAAAGTTAAATGGTCAGCCCCAAAGAATGGGTTTCCTGAGACTAAAGAGGGTTTGGTTGATTGAAATATTAATTGCCACACATCACAGACGAGCATTGTACCCAATATTAAATTTAGTTGAACAATTCAACAATAAATTATTGTTCTAATAAGACAGTAGAAGTTACATTAGTAACAAAAAATGTCAATGATATCCATGACTACACCATCTTACAAACAATACATTCCTACATAGAAATCGAAAATGCTTTGTGTGTTGTTGGCTTCTTTTAATTTCAAATGTTTCATCAACTAGCTAAACAAACCTTTTTTTCAATTCCTCATTTTTTCAAGAACCAACTTCCAAAAAGATAAAAGATTTTACACAATTCTCACATTAAATGAGCACAATTCTGGAAACTTAAAGTGTAAAACCAATACCTACCAATGTGGCTCCATATGCGGCGTGGCAATTCTGTTAATCACTGCAAAACCAGAATTCAGTAGAACTCCTTAATACCCAAGGAAGCCATTTGTCACATAGCAAGTCAATTCTTTTTAAATCTTTTGTTTTAACCACGCGGTGACCCTTTGTGTTCTGGTTATTGTTTGCAATTGATAAAGTAAAATGCGCCCATCAGTTATGCCTCTTTGTGTTACCATTGTTGTAAGAGTAAGTTGGTCCTCTGTGCTGCCCAAAGTTTAGCCACGACGGCTTTGCCGAGGCCAGGACAGCTAGAGGCCAACAAAGCCAATAAATAAAAAAAGAAAATGAAGTTGACAGTGGAGCTAATTCTCCATTACACATTCAACAGATCAAAAGAAAATGAAGTTGACAGTGGAGCTAATTCTCCATTACACATTCAACAGATCAATGGTGAGGGTAACTTTTTGGTGGAAGGCAGTAGTGAAAAGATTTCCAATGTTTTCTTTGGTGACCATAAAGACATGTCTTACTGCACTTGCCCTGACTGGACTCAGCATCATCTAAAATGCAAGCATTTATGTGCAATCTTCAGGCACTTCCTTCCCAAATACGACTGGGATTCACTGTCTCCAATTTACCTAATGAGTCTTTAGTTCAATTTTGGCATTCATGCCACCTAACTGGAAACAACGTTTTCCAGAATCCAAATCAAATAAAAAAAGGAAATAAAGAAAGCTCCTGATGACACGCCCATGATAAGAAAACACTGCAACCAGTTCAGGCAAACTAAATATGATAAAAATCCAAAAGAGCTATAACTGACAAAACTGTTTACTCTCGCTTTCTAAACCGTCCGTACTGACGAGTTCCAAAAAGGACACAGAAACTGCTGTCTTGGGTTGAAGTTGTTGGCTTAATTCGAGCTCTTACTCATATGGTTCATTGAAAAATTAATTTCAACGTGGTTCTGCAGCCATGCATTTCATATTATCAATAAAAAACAAATAACTTTTTTAGTAAATAACAGAGGCTACAAAAGCCTACACTAGGTTACTTGGAGTGTAGCTTCGACCTTTTTTTTGAAAATATTATTGGGTTTGTCTTCTTTAATTCAATTTTTCGTTTTGCCAACCAAAACAGCAAGTTTTAAAATTTGTGTAACAGTAGCAACTTTGTACTTTGTATTTGCGAATTGAACAAACAGAAAGCTTTGTGTTTTATTTCTAATCAAGAACCAATGGTTCCTCGTACCTGCTGCGCCATCGCTTGCAAGAATAAGTAGGCTCTGGGACGAAAATGGCTCTTGCTCTGTGTCAAAGTTGCAAAGATGGAGTCTCCTGCAGATTCAACTATTCAATACAAAGGTAATGGGTACTCCAGGAAGGTGATGATGAGGCAGACAAAGGAAATGACCTGAAAACAATGTTCCAATCTTTTTGAGTAACTTTAGGCTGCAGAAAAAGAGATATGGCGGGAAAGTTATTGAACATAAAATGAACATATATTAAAGAATAAATGCTGCTTAAAATCTTTCCTTTCAATGGAAAAGCACAACGTGAGTTGTTCAAGACATACTTAACAAATCATAGACAGCATTTGATAAGGAGAAAACAAGATTTTTTTGATCGTATAAATTTTTATTTAGAGGAGAGGAAGAAATGGGTTATTCACAGTATATTAAAAAGAGTCTCACAAAATATGAAATCGTTGGGATGACAGAATCAAGTGGAAATCGACACGTGTTACCACAGGTAGGCCAAGCTCCCGTCACAAACAAATACTAACAGTATTGATTTACAAAGAATGTATAGAGATTTTTGAACTTAAATCTTAATAAGATTTAATAAAATACTCACAGTTTCTTGATATTATTCTTTATAACCTCTTATTAAGTAAAAAGACTTTATAACCGACTTTATAAATTATAAAAGTGTCCAAGTTTTATTTAATTCCGTTCACCATCACACACCCAACATATAATAAGGTTGAAAAGCTCCAGTTCACATTTTTTACATTGAAATATTTTCTCAATCAACATATGCATGTAAGCATATTTCGGGGAACAGTTTTTCTATGTTCTGAAGGCATTCAAGTCCAAATAGCAGAGTATGAGGATGACCTCATACCAGACGCACAAAGAAACATGTTAGAAAAATATATATGGAAATGAAATCAGCCTTCTCGACGTCAATTAGAAAACATCAAAATATGCCCTCCCACTATACTTTTTACGAGTTAAAACTAATGTGGACTATCCTGGTGTGATACAAAGAGAATAAAGGCAAGCTATTCCTGAAGCTCTGGAGGTTTTGCAGAATTGGAACCCCAAATGGAATCGCTTAAATGAGCAAACACTGCATATAAAATAAGCATATTCATCTTTCTTATTAATCAATTCTGACCATAAAACAAATAAAAATCTTGTGCCATAACCTGAATACCGTAGGTTCTAGTAGATAAAAGTTGTAAGTACAAGGCAATGTCATACTACCTTTTATATTCGTAGCTTCCTACCGGTAATAGTCCCAATATAATGTACAGGAAATGATACAACAGACAACTCATATCTAACTTCATAAAGCGTACTTCCCTTAACAGAGTGCACCGTCTACATATCTGATTTCGATCGCCCCCAAGGCTGGGAAAGATATCTTAACACAGCATGCCATAGACTACTAAACACTAAAGATAACGTCCTATCCATGTTAAGAAAAACAGCCAGAACACAAACAAAAAAGGCGTATGAATTGGCATTGAAAAATCATAATAAAGGTGGAAGCTTATGAGCTTCGCCCACCAACTGTATAATTTTATTTATATCAAAAATTGATTGTTCAACAGTTTATTGAATAACAATTTAATCAATACTGACTTAGGTAAATAGTTTTTTTTTAATAATAACCAATAAAAAGAGAAACATGAACAAAAATTTTGTAACTCTTGATTTTTATAAATACTTAATTATTTACTTCCTTTTACTTTGTTTTGTGTTTTTACAAAACAAAAAGCAATGATACTGTAATCGATAATCGATAATCTCATTTCTTTATTTCACAGAGATAGGTTTGGGCATACCGAAAGGAGAGATTCAATGTTGAGATAAAGACTAACAATGTGATTGAAAGGCAAAAGAGGTCCTTCAAATACAATTTTTTATCCCAGAAACAGGATACCAGTCTGAGTGGAATGGTGTCAGTTGTTATGACACAACTCCTTCCTGATAGCTACAGAAGGCGAATACGATTCTTATTCTACTAAGGGGCCTACCATTTGACTTTTGAAGAGGGTGGATTTGATCTTTCAAAAAATACATGTACATGCCATGCATACAATAAAAGTCTCTAACATATTAAAATAAAAAAATTATCCCAGTGCTACTGCTACTCCAGACTGCCCATCAACCCATTCTACAAGTTTGAATATAACCAATGATTATCATTATTTCTTGGTAATGTTGCTTTTTATTGTGTTCTTTTCATTCATTTTGTATCCATGCATTTGCTTTTACAGTGAATCAAATATTGGCCAATCAGTGTGCACAATCACTGCTGTTTTTAAGGCTGTCATTCAGAAAGGCATCACACTGCATCTCAAATGGAAAGTAATTATATTTACTGTAACTGGAAGTCAACGAACCGCAACTAAAGAGATGTCAAAAAGCTGTTGAGCGAAAAACACTTTTAAAATTGTTAATTTATTCCTACTTTCCTATTTTTATTTGTATTTTACATTTTAGGACCTCCATCATTTCTAAAAGCATGCATTTGCAGGAGTAGTTATTCTTGATGAAAAATAATACTTATACGTTATGAATTCAAGGTACAAGTTTCTATTACTCCGGATGTTACTGGTCCAAGTCAAAAAAAGTGTCCTGGACGGGAAAAGAAATGAAATGGATCAAGACTATGGATAAACTTATGTCATGCTTATTTGGCATTGATTTTCTTGATTATGGGTATGAGAAAATCATCACTTTCTGACAAAAAATGGCAGCTACATTGTTAATCCCATTGATGTACCACCCTTGAAATATGATCATGTACTCATTCTACCTTTATTCCCACTGTCCTTGATCCCTCTCCATCACATCCAACGACTCACTGCTCCCAGGTACAGATGCTTCAAGTTACTCTGAGTCTGAAAGCCAATCTATGTTTGATGATTCACTGATTCCTGCTACTACTGTTTCAAGTATTTTTCATGCCCAGCTATGCGTGATGACTCACTGATTCCATCTATGTCAGCTAGTTTTTTAACAAGTGCACTTAAGCACAAGATTAGACCAACAACAATTGGACAAAATCTTTAAATACTTGTTTCCCAACAGAAATGTCTGACTTAACCTCTCTAAAGTGTACAGATCGTGGCCTCACACGTAGAGAGCTAGCAGTGTTAATACTGCCTCTCATCACAAACAAGTTTTTCTGATAGTCTAGTAAGGTTGCTGATCTAGAACGTTACCTTCATTTCCATCGGTCCTAGCAGCAGACAGGTTTATTAGTAAAGCTGTGGAAACATTTCAAAAATGGGAAGTTCTACATGAAAAGATCAATGATTTGATTCTGTCCTCGCCAAGACAATTGAATGCATTTAATGTTGTTCAACTATATGATGTCCCAAGAAGCATAAACATTGTTAAAGAGCGCCTCGATGCTTTCTCGCAGCTGCGAATTTGTTGAAATTATCATTTCATCCAGTATAGCTTTCTCACAAAGGGGTCACAAAGCATTGTTGGCTGGCTTAGAGACCCTCTACATTCAATGCGGTCTTCGTGTTGGAATATACACCTGTGGCTGTTACATTTTTGTAATTGGCTGCCAACAAAACCGTCTCTTCGTTATTGATACCCATGGAATTGGCCCAGAGTTGGGAGGGAACGGTATGGTCTTATCAAGGTATTCATTCTTTAGGACATCAAGTCCACAATTGCATGGGTATGGAAATGACTTGTAGCAGGCAGTGTTACCCAAGCTGGACAGTCGTTTTTTGTTTTAAGGTAAGCAGCTTTATAGTTGTTGTGCCTAGTTGCCGAGATAAGATAATTCCCAAAGTTCCTAGCCGGGTGCTGCATTCATGACTTGAGCATAAATTTCCAGCTATAATACAGGCAACAACAGGATTTTGTCAAACATACTGCTGTACCTTGTTAACTAGACTACTTAGTCTCTTAATATCATCAATAACACGTCAGCGAAAAACAATGGAAGTGTAACTGATGAACAGAAACTATTTTGCTATTTTTTTCAGCAGCATTCTAGTTATGTCTGTTCAAATATCTTTAAGATATGGATAACCTTTATTTCAAACGTTTCCTTAAAGTCATTTATAAATTCAATGATAGTAATACATTTAAAACCAACACCAATACCACGAACATCTGTCATCAGTCATCCAAGATGCACTCATCAAATGATGCAATCAACTTCGAAAGTCAGATAATTGTGCATTTAGGGCATCCCAAATACTACCTCATACTTATCAATAAAATAAACAAACCTCACGCTAACCAACTCAACTAATCATGAGACTGCTACATTGCCAGCGTGGTGGTCTTTGATGGTGTGTGGTTAGCACTCCTGACTAGAGGACAGGGAAACATAGGTTCGATTCCCCCTCGCAGCATATACCAGTTTTTTTGACAATTGTTTATTTCTTATCACATACTACTGAACAACATACATTGATATGTTCAATTGGAATTGTATGAAAAAGAGGTTCAAGAGGCAACCATTTTAACAAAAAGCGTTTTAAAATGAAGTCATGCTTTCGTTCTAAGGAGATTAATAATATAAGGGACCTATATTTTCGAAACCAGATGCAATTTATAAAGTGAAAAAGAATGCTTGTGTTCTCAAGGTATTAATCTCAGTTGTAACACTATTTCAGATAACAGAGGTCATCAGCTACAATATGCTATGGTACAATACTTGTTTAGCGGAAAGGAGCATACCATCAATAAAGTTAAGCCACATCGCAATTCCAAGTTTAAGTCCGCTTCATATCATCAGCTTCTCACATGCACTCAAGAGCAACTGAGGATGTAAGCCAGGGATAAATCGAAAACACCTAAAGAGGCTCTAGATAGTTTCAATCAATCCATTGGCAACGTAGTTAAGGCTAGGAGCCTTGAAAAATTACCGAGAGGACCAAAAGACCTATAAAATCCCAGGTTTGCAGAAAAAGGAAACTATGACAGAAGCAATGGAGATGCCAATGAAAAATGGAACAATGCAGCACAAATAAATTGAACAAATTTTTGAACGTTGCTGGAGTAAGCAAAGCAGGAGGAAGAGTCATCGAAGGATTCTGTATTTATACGAGATTGTGGGATTTATCCTGATCTTTATTTCATCCTCACAAACGACATCCAGCAAGAACAGCTGGTGCAATTTTGTACCAGCTCTATTGAGTTCAGCATTTTAAGTGTAATCCAACGCTCCATATCTTTGACCACAATTTAAGCCTGACTGTAACTATATACAGAAATTTACGACTAGTAAACCCTACTACTGGGAAGACACCTGTATTTATCGGTCCACTGTTTATGCACCAAGAAAAGATTGGAGAACGTATTGAAACTTCACAAACTCCCTAACCACTGCCTGCCCCAATCTTTCCAGGATCCAGGGGTGTGGAACAGGCAGTGAAATGGCTTTCATCAAGGCAATCAAACGAAATCTCCGCTTTGCAACATTTCTAAGATGTTTCCTACATTTTAAGGACATTACAAGAGAACTAAGTAGGAGAGGCATTCTAGCGAAGATAAAAAAGTTTTTCTAAAAGAAATTTTCGGAATGCAAGAAGGAAGTATGAAATATTGCAGGCTGGTTAACTGTGACATCGCAGAGAAGTTCAACATGAAGCTCGAGTACCTTTAGGGAGAATGGGAGGCACCGGAAACATCCAGTGACAAAATGGTTCAAAAAGGACAAGGTAGATGATATACACTCCATAATCATTTACGAAATGAGTCACATATTTTGTTTTGTTTTTCCGGGGGGAATGAGGATAACACTGCACCAGTTAATCACCAAAGACTAATCATGATACAATTAATCGACCTATAACTGTTGAAGCTATGTCCGAATGGCGGGTGTTTGAGTCTTAATATAATAAATTCATCCATCCTGAATCATTAGTTGATAATTCTCACACTTACCGTTTTTCCACAAAATTTTGCCTCTTAATTTTCGACTATCCTCTCTGGCCATTTTAGCTCTACCAATAGGTGAAATTGATTTAATAACTAAGTGCATTGAATGTATTATATTTCATAACTTTTGTTTCATTTTACTGTTGCACTTTGTAAAAACGTTGTCGCACTTTGTAATAAGAAAACTGTCGCACTTTCTATAATACAACCTAGGTGTGATACTTTGTACTGAATGAGATAAAATTTCTTCAAATACCAAGTCACAACTATTGGTAACAGGAAATATTAATATAAAGTCTAACCATCATTAACTCAAAAATCGTAACATATTGGATTAAAACGAAGCAAACGTGAATTGCATGAACTCTGTAAGGGTAATAGCTATTTGGAAACAGTATTTCAAGGAAATATTTATTATTTATTATTTATGCTTGGGCAAGGGGAAGACGTAATGAGAAGATTTATCTTGAGCATTAGTGATGAAAGATATGAGTCAAAATATACTATGATTCCCAAACAGCCCATGTAAACATTCACAGCCATCCCCTTCTCCAAAAAAGGAAAAGTAAACCTTGCTTTGAAAGCAAGGAAAGTGTGTTTTAATTCACATTGAACATAAATGATTTAAAATTACTAATGAGCCAAAAAATTGTTAAATATTACCCTGCGTATAGCAAGCTCAAAGGAAGAGAAATAAAATGTGACAGAGAAAAGAGATGCAAGAGCTGAAGAAAAGGGCCATTTGCAGCTTGAAGAGATGGAATAAACAACGCGAAGAATTAGGAAATAAAAAAGGGGAGGGAGATTACTTTATGAACGCAAAATCCTGATTGAATTATATAGAAATAATTTCCACGCACTGCCTATCCTGTCTGTCTCTATTTGTATCCGTTTTGCACACTTTCTCACTATCCTTTGCTACTCAAGCAAGTTAAATGTACACTTTACTATGTTTTTTAACATGGCAGTGTCATTACAATCTTTAATTATCATTTACAGGCAAGGGCCATGAAGGAATCTATGCTAAAATCAGTTAGAGTCGATGCTGCACTTGGCAATTCCTCCTCACACTATGTAAATAAATAATGACCCAGAATCCATCAATTTCATTATCAAGTATGGTCTTCATTTTGATGCAAAGAAGCCAAATAAAGTTATTCGAGAAATTAAAAAATTAGTTGAGACAACAAAGAAATGAAGTCCGTGCTGTTTTCGGACGGGGTCCTTATCATGTAAGAGAGGGGTTAAAACACCTAGACGTCAACAACCATCAAAGGGGGTTGCTCAGCCCATCACAACGACTAGAAAAACCAACCACTTTTCTCAAGGCAGCAATGACAAAGAAGAAATCCACAGTATGCCACAGTGAGTCCGTTAATGATGAGAATAACTTGCCTGGTCATCTATACCATTACCCATTCTTTTGAATGTTTTTGAAAAAGCTGCCATGGAAGGGGTGATGCTCTCACATGCGAACGTGCATGTGTTAATAGATCTACAAAAATCTGTGACCACACGATTGCTGTAGCACAAAAGAAAGGGATCCTTTCTGGATTCATGGAGTGAACCAAAAAAAAAACAATCATGATGGCAATGGCAGAGCATGGTGCTCCCACTAGCGTTGGGAACAAACCAAGCCAACAGAAGCACACAAACAAGAAATTCGACACACCAACACAATTCATTGACCTCTTTATGGAAAACATTCAACTGCCCTTGACATCTTCTGCATCCGCATACAGCATGCAGCCTGCAACAATACCATCAGCCTACCAGCCTTTCTCCCAGTAAGGTGCTTATGATAGAGTTGATCCTGGACTCTCACTGCACTTTCCCTCTGCTCCATCATTATGCTCCAGTCAACCTACCACCTGGAGATTTACCCTGGCACCAAGAATGTTATCACCATCAGCATCTCTTCCAGTCCCATCCACACAAGTTAGTTTCACTAACCGAGCACAAATGAGCAATGGCGCGAGTGCTTCCTTCAGAATGCCCCTTCTGCAATTACTGCCAATGAGAGAAATAAACTCAACTTTACACGAGTTTGGATTGAAGTGGGTAGCTGGAACTAGAGTGTCGAGATGTTATGGGTGTTCGAAAGAGATTGAAAACCCACCAAGGCAAGAACCAGATGATTTGGTAACACTCTAGAAGGATTACAGGCAGTATCACGATAGGTCAACCAGTCAGCTACAGATAACTAGCCACCCACAGAAAGTCCATTTCCATTTGAGGATGTAATTCTTTTTAAAAAAAACATGGTGCCATTCAGGCCTAAAATATATTCATATGTTTTTAAAACGTTTTCAGAGTTGCTCTCCTTCCTCAGTAAAACTGAATATTCATGGCTCCCAACATGGCAGCTTCTTTTCTAGCTCCGGCAATTTTACGGAATTTTAGAGCTTCTAGGTTTTTTGCAATGGATATTACTGTTAATTACTCTTTAAGAATAGGCTTTTACATGGCTATAATAGTATATTCTCGAAAGAAGTTACTACCACTCCAAAAATGGACTAAAACATCCTTTGCCTTTATGGGCTGCCATTAGCTACTTGCACAAGGCAAGAGTTGAAGTCTCTGGGCCTCTTGAAAATTCGAGAGATACACGGGCCGGTATACAACAATAGGAGGAAGGAAAAAGAAGAGGATACTGCAAGTTCACAGTGGTGCCTGTGGTGATATATTTATATTTGTTGTTGTGAGTCAGAAGCATCGACTAGAAATTTCGATGTTTTTTTCAAAGCCATGTACTCTTATCTCACTAAAAACTTCTGGTTGTCCAAGTTTACCAAGAGTTACATCTAAGTGCTTGTTATTAAATCTTTGTTATCCTACCATTAGTTTTTCATTTAACTTCACGGTTGCATCTTTGATGGAAAAAGTTACTGCTACGATTTTCCCAAATAGTGCAGATTCTTTCAACGGCGATTTTGAAAATATGATTTTTATGTTAGAAATGTATTTTTTGCTTTTCAATTAAAAAGTTGAATACCCAGTAACAACCTTGGCCTAGCTATTAAGGCTGTTTATCTTCTCTTCGTACAAAAGGATTAGGTATATTTATGCCATGTCTAAACATCTGGCAAGCTTTTTAAAAACA
>JAPEIX020056216.1:0-11343 GCA_026122405.2 Zoanthus sansibaricus | reverse complement strand
TGACACTTATTTTGGTTACTGCATGCACAGTAAGTATGAACTACAGTTCTAAGCAAATATATTTTGAAATTATGTTTATCTTACCGCCTGGTTAACATAGCTAGTTGGTAAGGTATTGTTTGAAATAACAATCAAACTTTGAAAAGTTTGAGAAAATCACGAACCAAAAATTTGTTAACTTTAATAAACGGAACAAATCAAATGTTATACTGTATATCTATAGTGCCGTCCAAAAGTATTTTAACGTGGTTACGGGTCCCGCGGCTCCATCCTGTCGATAAGTAGTCCCGTATCCCGTCGATTATGCAGTGCAGAAAAGTCCCGTGACGACCCGTACGTGATTCTACGGGACTGCAAGGGTTAATAACCTAAATAAATAATATTTCGTTGTCACGGGATAATCTTTTTTGTTTGACCATAAAATCAATTTAAACAATGTAACATCAAACTTCGACTGACGATCAAAGTAAAACATTTTCAGCGCGTCACAGTAAATAAACTTCGATTATGAGGATCAAAGTTTCAGCACATCACAAGAAATTTATACACTTAGACCGATGAACAAAATTTTAGCTCATCACGGCCAATTAAGTTGATTGCACGTACTACTAGCACGTTTGTGCTATCTATACTTGAGTTCATCTTTATAGCTAGATCCCACAAGCTTTGCGCTTTTACTATTCATTAATTTCGTTTGGGAACCTGAGCTTGTTTGCTAGCTTTGCCATGCTAATAAGGCCTAAATAGGCCGAAACAACTGTTTATGGCTGCAAGCAATCAGGCTCTCTACTTTTATGGCAGTTTAAAGGGATAAGAGCCCTTACCAACGTGGCCAAAGTGCCCAATATAGTGGCTTCAAGTTAGCTACTAGCACGTTTGTGTTATCTATAACTGAGTTTATCTTTATAGCAATAATGCCCATGCAATATAATGACTTTAAGTTAGCTACTAGCACGTTTGGGCAACCTATACTTGATTTCATCTTTAAATATAATAACATCCCACAAGCATTGCGCTTTTACCATTGCTAATTTCCTGTCTGTCTTACCCTGGATTTTAGGTAGATTGGAACAAACACCCAGCCAAGTAGCAGCAGAACCCAGCAGGCCTAGGAGATAAACATCGTGTAAAGAATATTCAAGGTATTTAAATCTTTGAGCTTGAAGCATCTGCTATTGGTAACTGGTAACTTTACTCTAACACGGTTAAAACGTTTAAGAAAAGTAATCTTGTACAAGAAGTGAAATTGAATAATAATGCTTAACAATACTACAATAATTTATTATAATGACTAATTACTGCTAAACTACGTACAAAAGATATAACATTATTCAACTATTAGTAAAACATAATAAAAAATGCCTGCTTTCCATGAATGCCGTGTATTTATTCTGATTGAAACGCAAAGAACTTTCTGCCATTAAGTTTTTTTTCAAGCTAAACTATGTTGATTGAAACGCCATAGGCATCTAGATCTTTATGTATTGCTCTTATACACGAAACCTAAGTTCACACTTGCAATCAGTGTATGCCATTTGTTGGCATTTTATCTTGTCTAAGAGGCTATTGGAAAGTTCACAAATGAAGCGTGCATGGTGGAGCTGTTACTTTTTCGTTTTTGCTTCTCAGTGTCGAATGGGACGCACAGGGAAGTTCTCCAAGAAATCTTCAACCACATAGGAGGCTTGGTTAAGAATACGCTGATAGAAGAGACCCAAATGTTCACTGCACTAGCCCAAAGAGCTCCTTTGTTCCTGCATAAAAGCGTTTGAGGTCACCAGCGTCAGAATTCTAATTCCTGTATTTGACCCTTCATCTTGGACCTTGCTGATAAATGAGTGAGGCGGGCATATTGTTTTGCATCATTAAGTTGACTGACTTGTTTGTCATTGCTGTTAAACCAATGCCGATGACTTTTTTTGCTGTACCTGAGGGTGTTTCTTGCTACCTGGAACCTAAACGGGTTGGGTCTTTTTTGTTTCTTATCTTCCTTCATCTGACGTTCAGCTTTAAACTGTTCTGTCCAAATGGCAGTAAAATGACGCCAGCTGGGCCTGTCTTGGGCTTCAGTGTCCCAGGTCTTCGGAGCGATCTCGGCCACTTTCAGACTTTGCTTCAGCTGGTCCTTGTATTGACGGAGAGTCAGGGGGAGTTCTTCCAGAGGAAGGATCACCATACAAGAGCTGATGAAGCAGCCTGGATTCTTTCATTCATGGTACTTATAATGTGACCCACCCATCCCAGACGATGTTTCAGGATGATGGCTTATATGCTGCAGTTTTTTGTTCTTTTGAGCATGGAGCTGTTAGTAACATAGTCATTCTATTTATTGTTCACGATAGAGTAGAGCTTCTGTTGGTATAATTGCTCTAGTTTTTTGCATTAAAGAGTCTAGGTTTCACAGCCTTAGAGGAAGAGTGAAGATCACAACTGCTTATATTAGTAGACACTCAATTTTGTTTGGTTATCGAGATATTTGTTCTTGAAAACCCTTTTCACAAGTCTAATAAACGCACTGTGAGCTGTTTTTATTCGGTTTTCAGGTCTTCTTCCAATGAGCACTTGCTCAAGAGTATGCCTCCTAAGAATGAAAAGTAATCAAATTAATGGTAATAAAGTCTGGAGTCTCCTGACAGGCCTGGAACCTAAATTACGGGTTATGTCTTTAGTGTTAACTTTCAGGCCAAACCAAGAATGAATATTAGTAAGTTGTTCACCAAAAAAATATATTGTTGAAGATATTCAATGGATTTGCAGATCACTGCTTTGCCAACTGAATATCGGTATACTAAAGTTCTGAAATCTTTTGTGTCATTGTTAGTCTTTGCGACTTTAATGTGTCAAGGATGAAGTATCCTCTGCTACAACGTATAGTATCGGTACCTGATGTTAACTCCCAGGTTAACTGAAGGCACTTTATGAAACACTGAGCTCTGCAAGGGAGAAGAGTGTTACTGTCGCAGCCAAAATACATCCATGTTTCAATCCTCCAGTGATCAGTGGGAAGCTCTTCCAACAGTTGGTTGTCGTGGAACATGGTTCTAATCATACCATCACCATCATGTAGTTCCTGTACCAGGGAGATGAAGTGATCAGGATATCCAAAATGGGCAAGGCCCTTCTACATTGCTGGACTTGGGACGGTGTCAAAACTTTTTTCTGGGTTGTAGAAAGTGAAAAAAAGAGGTTTCTGCTGTTTTCTGCTCTTTTCTTTGGCATGTTGAGCATAAAAGATCATGTCAGTTGTCCCTCTGGATGGTCGAAATCTGCATTGTGATTCAAGGTAGATTTCTTCTCCGATGATTTTAAGACGATACTGAAGAAGCCTTGAAAAGATTTTCCCTGCTATGGAAAGCAGTGAGCTGCCATGATGACTCCCACAGCACTTCCTATCTTCTACTTTGAAAGTGGTGATGATAATATAGCATCTTTGAGGTTAAGACCTTCAATTTTGGATCTTGCTCATAAATGAGTGAGGCAGGCATGTTACTTAGTATCAATAAGCTGACTGACTTGTTTGTCATTGTTGTCAAAACAATGCTGATGACTCTTTTTGCTGTACCTGTGGGTGTTTCTTGCTACTACAGTGATGGGTTTTGAAGTGTATTCTATTCCTCATCTATATCCTGGTAGTCAGATGAGGCGCATTGAAAGTTTATGAGAATTGAAGATATATAGCGATGCTGATCTCTGGGATTTTTTTTAAAACATTTTTTGTTTTTCCTGTCCTTGGCTTGTAATTGCTATTAACCATTATCAAAAGGCGGGAGATAACTTGATGGTAGTCTGTCCAGCATTCGTTAGCACTTTTATTTTTTAGGCATTTGTGTGGCGAGGATGTCTTTTAATTTGTCTTGCTGCAGGTAGTCTTAAACAAGCCTGCCCAATCGCAGGTGTAGGACAAGTCCCTGGCCATTGGTTGTCACAGACTCACCAACTCCCAGGAATGATTAATTGTTTCCAGGGAGACCTCAGACCCATGAAAATACAAGCAACCTCAGATCTGCTTAAAAATGATTTTTTTCCCACTTTCTTAAATGCTTGTGTATGCTGTTTGCTTATGTTTGCTTCGTTCAGGCAAAGAATTCTTATCAATGCTCAACAAAAACATGAATTCAGCTTGCCGAAGTACATGGGGGGCTTGATTGTGACTGTGTACAGGCATATCAAATGCTGAACCAGTCTTAAGGGATTGAAAATGTACTGAGGGGAGCTTCACACAAGCAGGTTTGGCTGTTAATTTTAGACATGAAAAACTTCTTGCATTTCTTAAAATATTACATAATAATTACAAATAATTTATCCATATATTTAGTTCATAGTCAATATTCATTTAACAAAATGTTGGTTAAAATACTGTAACTATCATAATTCACTTTACCTGCCACTCGTATGCGACCACTCCCACTCCAGTTGCAGCTCCTGAACCAGCCAATCCAATAAAGTGTTCACTCCCCAGGTTGCTGGCGAATAGACTGGGACCAACCTAACAATAAATTACTGACATGAACAAGGTCTTATACACTAGATCCAATTAGCAAATGCTTATACTTTGTTGTTTAGCGTAGGCATGAGACATTTGCCGTGACTGAGCATGTTATCGATACTTTTTATACTCATAGATCAATGTGGGACTCAATTGCAAGACAGCTGACATTTGAGAGTTGGCAAGTGTTCTGACCAATTACGATCAGCAATCTGAGCTGGTACTGAGACAAAGAGCACAAACCCTGATGATTGAAGAAAACAACAAGTTAAGAAGATAACAATACAGAACTTTAACGAATGTCAGATCTTGATCATGACCTGATAACTAGTCATGTCGAGGAATCTCTTTTCAGAGGCTGTCTTCTTAAAGGGACTGTTGGTATTAGCCTAATAGGGCATGTCCTCCAGAAAGGAATGGAAATAAGGAAGGCCAAAAGGTGTTTTAGAAAATAAAGTCAAAAAATGGCTCAAGGTACTTACTGCCCACCACATCATGGAACGACCAGCTAAGAAGTATGATTCGGCTGTCTCCTCCTTCCCTTTCTGTTTTTTGAACTTTGACTAAAAAATAAAAAGAAAGAGAAAATAAAACAGACACATGCAGACTCCAGTGTTGCAATATGTTCAGTATATCATATATCCCAAAGCATTTCCATCTTATTATGATGCAGGGCTCGAAATTGTGACCAATATGGTTGCATTTGCAACTAAATATTTCCTTTTGCAACTAAAACTTCAACAGCGGTCGTAATTTTGCAATTAATTGTTTTTAATTTTGCAACTAAAATTTTACTGACTATCACAAAAATGCGACCATAAAATTTTCTTAATTTCAAGCCCTGACGTAATGTGCTAAAAAAAATTCATTGACAAAAAATGCTTTATTAAAGGATGAGGAGTTTGTTATATTGAGGTTCCCTTGTATTGGGACACATTAATTATTTTTAGATAAGCACCAGTTCCCTTGTAATGGAACACATAAAGACAGTAGTTTAATAAAGTCTATCTCTTCAAGCTAAGCTTGATTTTATATAATGCATATATATACCCAGGAAGCCAAAGCTCATGTTGCGATGCAATTTACTATAGAATATAGAAACATGAGCTTTGGCTTCCTGTGATATATATAAAAGTTACAAAGTCACATTTCCCTAGTGTTCTCAAATGCCTGTCGTGTTTTATCACAGTGTAATACATGGCTTGCAAGGCTTCTTTATTCAATGTTAATCACAAAAGAATCAGTACATATTTATGCTTGTTTGTCAAACACCATCTTTGCCAAATCAGGGGTTTCAATAAAAGCCGGTTCACATTGGTCTACCGCCGTCTGTTTGGCCCTTCAGACCTTACTTCCTTACGACCCCTTTAATGGTCACAGCCACCTATTACACCTTCAATGGCCGCTTATAACTAATGTTATTGAAACCCCTGCAAATACAAATAAATAATCATTTCATATTAGAAGTAACATATGACTGGTAAATTATTATGATTATAGAAAATAAAAAGCCAGAAAGAATGCTGAGTCAGCATTTTTTTTAAAAAAAGTTTGTTTATCCCCCACACAGACATTTTTATGGATGCCTCCATATCCAGAATTGTTAAGCACCTCTTAGTCTACAATCACGAGAAGTTTCATGCTTTTATCATAAAATGCACAATTGTTCTGCTTAACAACCTATTGCTCTTTCGCTTTGTGAAAACAAACTCGTGCGTAAATATCGTACATCAGCACATTCCATGAAGAAATCAATATATATTTGACACTCAGACTAAATCATTAATTTAATGTTCTAGACGATTTTAAAATACTATCAGCTTTAAACACTTAAAAATATTTTTATTAGACATGTGTATGTTACAGAAACCGGATATACATTCAAAAATAATCACTTCCGCAATTTGTAAAAGAAGCCATGCGTGTAAATTTTAAAATTGCGAAGAAATGTGAAATAGACAAGACATGATAATCTACGCATTTATTTGCAGGTTACAATTGAATTTAGATTAATTACACTCTAGCTGAGAACAATAAAAGGGACTATCAGCAAAAGCCTGAAGTACTGGTTTCGTTTATGATCAATATTCTTTGCAGGAAAACAACAGAGAGTTGTTTCAAAATGTATGTCATATCAGCATATGGCCTTTCTATTTATTCGTTGCACGCGATTCATAAAAACAACAGTGCGAGTTTGTAACTATAAACATGTAAATAAAAAAAGAAAGCACTCACCCAAAGTCCCACTCCGATGCAAAGCACAAAGTATGCAGCAATAATAACCCAATCTACAGCGTGTAAAGTCTTGGCGCGTTGATCTATTGCCATGATTCGGTTCACTTCAAGCACTTGATGCAATGAAGGAGAGTAGATAAACTGTTACTAGTCTAGAATCACTTCAACGAGCCTTTAGTTTCGTCTTTCAAAACAGGCTTATTTATCTTAAGTCTGATCGATTGCTTGAAACCACAACAACTAAATGACGTAGATACTTGATACACCAGCAGTGACCTTGCAGTTTTCACGCCTAGATTTACGAGATCGTGGTGCAACACAAGGCATTTCAAGGAAGTTTTGGGGGAAAGGGGGCATGACGCATAAATGATTGACATCTTCCACACAATGGACCAATCAGAGTATCAGGAATGAACCAGGAAAGCCCACATTACATGTTTTACACCGTAAAAAACAAAATTAAAGATGTAACTGACGTTTCGGACTGGGGTCCTTGGTCGGAGTTGATTCACTCGGTGTAATACTTAATTATCCAATATTAATTGTAAAACCGTTTCTTTAGAAACACCGACGCAGCATTCTATTTACATCGTAATTCGCTGTGCTTTGTTAAGCTTTTAAAGTTGTTGAAGATTTAAGCAGCTTAACAACGAGAAAGAACATCGCGTTAAACTGTCAATTTTCAAGTTGCTAATTGACAAAGGCATGTATGCTCGTATGCTCGAAACGCTAGGCAGATAGCGGCAGATGGCTTCACTTTCAGGTATGATAAATTAAAAGCCATAAAGAGTTGATTAAATGAGCACGCCCAAATAAATTGCTTCTCAAAAAATTCATCAAGTGTTACGGAAACAGGAGGTATTGCAAGGGAGAAATGAAGGAATGAAGCATGAAAAATCCAAATGACTGACTGCCAATCACATCAATAACATTTTACCAGGAACCTCATGTCATAATCAAAGCTCCAGCCAAAGCCTTTTAAAGATTCACGCAGCCTATAAAAGTAAAATTATATTTCATAAGCTCCAAAATTAATTTTATCACATCACTTTCAGCAACAATGAAACAATGCTACCTAGAAGAACTTGATTAAAAATGATTACTACAATTCTGCCGGACGCGCTTCAATAGTTTCTTTTTTGACAACAAAACAAAACAAAACAAAATATTGTGTTTAAGCGAGCATTAAAAATGTAAGATTCTAAATTCAAAATGAGATTCACGCAGTCAAACAAAATAAAAGAGAGCGCTAACAATACAAAGACTGGATTTAAAAATGAATTTTATGTAGCACTAAACTGACAATTCCCAAAATAAAAAAAACAATTAGTATGAGTCTAAGACAAAAATTTTAATTTATATATAATGATCAAAACAAAAGCTTATTTCTTAACCTTTGACTGATGAATAGCAATTTAACCAAGACTTGATTTAAATTATTAACTACTAGTATTCCAGGACGAACTTCGATTTTTTTAAAAAAAATATAGCAATATAAAACAAAAAAAATCAACGAATATTATTCTCAAATTAAGTTAGACACTGTTTTTACGCAAAAGATAAAAATACAAGAGTTGATTTCAAGGAAAGATTGGAAAAGTAGAGCGTGATAAAAAACGAGCGACTCACACTCGATCCTTAAGGGGCCGTCGGAAAATTGATTTGTTAACGCTTAACGTCCAATGGACGTTAAGGGGGGAGGGGGGGAGTCTGACGGTTAGAGGTGGACGTTAAGAAAATTAACTTTTAAAAAAGGAAGAAATGGATTAAAAACGTTCTTGAATGATAAAGTGTATTGGAACTGGCTGTTTCAAAGCAAATACAGCACAGTTGTTTGCTCTCTAAACTTAATTTTACTATTAAATTTTCCAAAATCAAACTTGGACAAGAAGGCTCTGTATGCATGTGTGGTTAGTTTATTACATTTGCGGTTAATTTATTACATTTATGGGTAATATAGACGAAGACCATTCACATAAACACACAATGTCTCCGAGGACCTACGGTTTAACGTCCTTATCCGACAAGAAGTGAAAAAAGGTTCTAATGACGAAAGAACACGCTGAGGCTGAGAAAAGGTGAAGAACATTTATTTATGATGATAACCTATTGCAAATAATTCATACAGTGTTACTGAAAAAGTTGTTTTAAGGTGGGCTTCTTGATTAAAGTTCGCAGATAACAATTTTACATCACGTTTTTTATTTACCAAATTGCAGTTCTTACAGGTATATCTCTTGAGACAAACTGACAAGAAAGTCAGAACAGTTTTATCAAAAATAGTACAAAGTACATGTACAAATCAATGTAAACACGAATGTACCACATACAGTACATGTATTATTTAGATTCTCTAACATCGGTAAAGATATTTTAAGAACACGTTTAAGAGCATTTGAGGCTGACATCCCGAAAAATTCGACGTTCTTATAAAGAAAAAAGTGTACTCCAATTAAATGCGTTAGTGTAAACACTGTCAACAAATCCCAAATGGCTTACCGTAACCAATTCTAAACAACTATTCGTCAAAGTAGAGGCGAGCAAGAGGTTAGACACCGACCCTGAGGGGAGGGGAGAGGGATAGTTGTTTATAGTATTTACCAAAATAATGGGATAAAATGCACTTTATTAGAGCTTCTGGTCATTTTGACTTCAGCCTCAAAAGCAATTATACGCCTTTTTTATAAGAACCAGTAAATGCTTCCGAAGCTCATCACAGTGCATGCCGAGGCCGTAGGATGCACCGCTATCGGCCGATGTCACATTTGTGCCTTTGAGCCGCAGCCAGAAGTAACGTGGCCTCCGTCCATGCCGAGCGCAAGCGATCACTTAGCGATATGATCCGAGAGCATCGACTAAACAGATTTAGTAAAACTCTAAGCCAGACACGGTAATAACCACGGAGTTGTTCTAGTTGCTCTTAATTGGCTGCTTCAGCCTAAAAAAAATCACTTTCATTCGCATTACATAGATTAATGCCTTTTAAGACCTCAAACAAAAAAAATTAGCAAATTTAGGGCCTTTTTAAGACCTTAGCTCTGCCAAAAACAAATAAGGACTTTTAATGTTTTTTAATGACCCAAGGGAGACCTGAATTAACTTTATTTCTGTGTTTTGCTATTACTTGCATTTGATGGCCTTCATGCAAAATACAGTACGAGAGTGGAGGAAAATGTTTCATTATGTTCATTATTTTTACTATCAGCAATTGAGAGCTGTTTACTGAAAGCAAATTTTAGATGTAAAATATCATGAAATGGAAAAAGCTCTAAGATTTCTGGTTTTGATGCATTGTTGTGGGTCTTGGACGCTCATTTAAAGGGATTCTGAATCTTGCAATTCACGAATGTACTTATGTACACTGATTACTGACTTGAACATCATTTGGAGATTATCAATCCAAAGTCGACAAAGGAGCTTTTTATCCAGCATCCATTCCCCTCCCCCCCTCCCTCCACTTGCTTGTTTTCAAGATTTTATGTTACCAAGTTTTTACGACCCACGAAATGAATTGATAAATACGTTTAGGAATTGTCAACATTTGCAGTGCACTGTCCATACAGTTTCTCCTCAGAAATATTACTAGCACTTTCCTTGGCTTGACATTGAAATGTTTCTTATCAACATGTAATCATGGCAATGTAGGTTTTCCTGGCTAGGTTTGGAGATAAGTTGTGACGCTTTAACTAAACAAGGTGATCAATTTCCCCCACCCTCTCCTCCCTGACCAGGTTCTGGTTGTTGAGACGACAGCATCATAAATATAACCACAGGCACGATGTACATCCACTAAAAGACAAAAATATTAATTGAAATAATTAATTCATATCACAATATCAACATAAAACAATATAAATTCTAACAACAGAATACAACAAAATAAAGTACTATAGCAGAACGAAAGATTAATCATAATTCAATACAGTATATTTATACAATATCAAACATTAAAATAAAATGAAACATTTCAACACTACACAAAACAATAAAACACAATACACTAACACAATACAAAACGTTACAGTACTATACTATATAAATATAATAGAACACAATACAAAGTACTACTACCAATACACAACACAGTATATTACAAGATAATACAAAACAAGACTTATTAATAATACTTAAAAAAGAAATATAACACAATAGAATACAATACTGTGTTATATCATTTTGTATTCTATTATAGAATATAATGCAACACAATACGATACACTACACTACCATACAACATAGTACATTATATAACAGTTTGTAATTATAAAAATTAGTACATTACACACCACAGAACATTAAAACACAGAATAAATTTACAATTTAGAAGGTCCACCAATTCTGTGTTATGCCGTTGTAATACTATTCTACTCTCCTTAAGTGCCGATGAGCAAGACAAAAGCACCACAGAATTGAGCTGTGCAAGTACTGAGAACTGGCACTTTCATTTTACTATGAAAAAAAAATTAAACGAAAATATCTCAGCGTGTATTTTACATGTGAAAACCATTTGAACATAAAATTATTTTTTGTAATATTCTATTTTGAGTATTAACCCTTGTCCTGCTAAAAACGATTTCATATAAAGTAAAATTGTCTTAACTTTTGAACCTGTTGATGAAACC
>JAPEIX020056144.1:0-11343 GCA_026122405.2 Zoanthus sansibaricus | reverse complement strand
AGCACAAGCACAAGCACAAGCACAAGCACAACAACAACACCACCAACACCACCACCAACACAAACGACAACAACACACACGACAACAACACAAACGACAACAACACAGATAATAATTAATTTTCCTGAACTATCACTGATAGTCAGATGTTTCTGCAGGTTTTGGTTAATTTTGAAAACTGAAGAAATGTTTCCTTAAAATTCCAGGAGTTTTCCAGGAGTACAGGAAAATTATCTGTTTTTCAGAGAGGTTTCCAGAGCCCTGAAAGAAAATTTCAAAATTCCAGCAGTTTTACAGGAATTTCAGGAGTGAGCACCATGTAATAACAAAAAAAAGTACTGGAAACATAAGTACATAGAGACAAACTCAAGAGATTGTTATCTCCAATAAATAAGCTGAATGAATTTTGTGCGGCGTAACTTCGTGTAGTTTAAGGCTGAACAATATTTAGATTTCTAACCAAATAATGTTTCTTGGAATACTATCAAAATCTATTTTTTGTTGCTCATAATATTTTACAAGACACGCGGACTAGTTTGAAGTTAGTTTACTAGTCTGCCAAAGTTTTTACTAGTGTTCAGACTATCGTTAATTTCAAACCCTGGCAGTGTGCACAAGTGAATGGAAATTTTCGAATGCAGCTTAGCGTCGATCAGAGCAATATCATGACAAAAAAGTGGACAGAAAGACTAACGCTAATTAAAATATTTTTGGCTTTGCTTTGTTCATCACGATCAAACTTGCTGACCACAAACAAAAATGTTAGCATGACGACTTCACCATGGATAAAACTGGTCTTTTTAAAATGGTAGTAATCGCAGAGCATCCAATCATGGGCACATCACTCTATTGTTTTCTTTACGCTTCTGATTGGCTCTTAGCATAGCGAGGAACGTATTTTTTAATCCAGTGTGTCACATTTCGAGTGAGATTCAGAAGATTAGAATTTGAAATTGAAGTTTTGTGAAAATGTTTACGAACTACTGCGTTGGCGATCGTTTAAAAGCTGTGGATGATGAAGGTAGATGAATCATATTTGTGGTCATTGATAAAGTAGAAAATGGCGACAAGAATATTACAGTAATGTTTCCTCCATGACTGCACGTCCGTAACTGAACGATCGACAAAGAAGAAAAAGTTTGCATAAATTATCTCACCCCCACTAGTGGGGGTTGTTAAAAGACCACTTTTATTCATACCGAAGTTATACTGGTACTTACCAACCGATGAGGACCTGAGTACGAGTGATGGTACTGAAGACATAAATACTCACCTTTATCACAGTTTTCCCCGGTCCAGTCTGGATAACACTGGCAATCATTGCCTGCACTACACTTTCCATTAGCTGCATCAAGAGACAAAGAAGTTCGGAAACTAAGTCATGTTACAAGGGAATAAGAAGGGTGAGAGCTTCCTTAAACAGCACGGACAGGTAATTCAACAACAACAACACTTTATTCACTTCGGATTACGAGTCAGGTTGGCGTAGTGGTCATCTGTCGCGCCTTCCACCTCTATGACCCGGGCTCGAATAATGAGCTCCACATGTGGGCTGAGATTTGTCAATCTCAATCTGACTCCGAGGGTTTTTCTCAGGGTACTCCGGTTTTCCTCCCTCTGCAAATTCGACTTTTACGCCAAGATCCTAGTCTCTGGCTAGGAAGAATGGGCAACCACTTCCTTCGCAATTGACATTAATTGACATTAAATATAGTATTTATTTATTTATTTATTATCTTTTTTATCTCTAGATATCAAGTGAATGCTCCATCGATTTAAAGGATTGAGAGCTTAATAATAAAAAAGTTAACAAACCCTTCATAGGAAACGATGACGTTAAAATATGCAATAATACGGGTAAATTCTATTTCATCCCTTTTCTTCACTGCACGCCTTTGATCACAATTTAAATTGTGTTATTTTTTTGTTCAATTTTGCTTTTAGTTTTATTTCTGCCTCTTAGCTTTAACAAAAACTGGTTGCCCTTTAAACTTTTCGGTCGTCTCACACACCTAGATGACTGCTAATTCGAGCACTGCTTCGTTGATAAGACGTTGCTTAAGATATTTTAAGTTTGCCTCGAAGGTTGTCTTTGGGGATTGTGTGAAAAGCCAGGAGATTTTATAACTTGCTTCATTTAGAACATGCTCTCATTGCTTCATTGAAGGAATTACATTTTACTGCTCTTTGTTCTCCTCATCTGTTTCACTGGAAGGAACTTACACTTGAGTGCTCTTTGCTCTCTTCATCAGCTTCAACTGAAGGAGCGACTACATCTGAATCCTCTTTGTTCACCTTATCTGCTTTAATTGTTTAAGTAAAATTACTTAGGGTTTGTTGTTCAAATCATTCTGTCAAATAAAGAAAAAATTGTGTAAAATCTTATGTTGTTGCCATTCACGCAGTGTTAGACCGTTAGTAGGTTTATACTGACTAAAATTATGCTATTCTTACCACATCCATCTTTCCTTCTACACATATTACACAGCTCCCCTATCCATCCATCTTGACACCTGAGTAAAAATAAAGAAAGCAACTACAAATGAGAAATGTATGTTCAAAAGTACCTTTTGGCAATTAAAACATATTCCTGATCTTTTTTATGCAAAAGTTTATTCTTTTTAAACAGCTGAGCTGACTTCCCCTCTAGATGGGACATTAACCCACAACCTGTTAGCAGGCTGCAAAAGCTAATTTTACCAACATGGTAAAAATAAATAGCTGAGTTAAATTTGGCGAAGAAGAAAGTTGAACAAATGTACACAACACAACAGAGTTGGGTAATGAACTTTTGAACTTGTGGCTAGAAGGCAGGGTTCTTACTAGCTGTGCCAAACGTACTATACCGTTGTACAGTAGAACCAATCAACTTGTACAATCCTTAATTGGTTTAAGACAACAAAACCAGAATGTTTTGAAACGAAAACATCAGCAAATATTTGTCACTGTCACAGACACTTCTACCACTACCACCACCATCATGTGCAGTACTATCATTATCATCTTCCATCAATGTTATCATAGGCAGCAGTATCATATCAACTTCAGCAGCAGCATCAACCACAGCAGTATCATCTGACGCTGTAGGATCAACACCAGCAATATCATTATCATCTGCTATCAATATCACCAGCAGCAGCGGCAGCAGTTTCATCATCATCTTTCATTACCGTTATCAGAAGCAGTACATGTGAAACGGTACTATCATCGTCTACCATCATTAGCTGTATCATCATTGTTGTCATCTCTAATCATCATCAGCAGCAGCAGCAACAGTATCATCTTAGCAGCAGTGTAATCTTTATCTTCCATCGTCATCGTCATCATTATCATCTCTAACGATCATCTCTAATGATCATCATCAGCTGAGGCAGGAGTATTGTCATCATTAGCAGCACCAATATCATCTGCAGCAGCAGCAGCAGCATGAAGTTTATCTCCTATCGTCATCATCATCATCATCATCATCGTCATCATCCTCATCGTCATCATCATCATCAGTATCATCGTCATCGTCCTCATCAGCATCATCGTCATCATCATTATCATAGTCATCGTCATCATCATCTCCAATTATCATTAAAATTATCATCATTATCTTTTACTATCCCCATCATCACCATAATTATTATCATCATCATTATGATCAATACTGTAATCATTACTGTAACTATATTTTTAAGTTCTTCTTTGTCTAGATCTTCTCTAATAATACCAAGACGCATTCGTTTTGATTGTCAATTGCACTGTTAATATCATTAAACACTCGAAGTAGTGCCGTCTCAGTACTACTGTATGATGTTTACTGATGATTAATGCAGGCAATGAGATAAAAATATTCTGGAAACACCATTTTGGAGCTATCACATAAGTTAACATACAAACAGGCCCTACCTACACTCTCCTGGTAAGTTGCAATATCCATGAGTGGCGTCACAGTGTTGCTTGCATATTGCTAAAAATAAGTACAGTAAAACTTCCATATAATTACATAAAAAAGTCTTCACTTCGAGCCTTCAAGAGTTTTTAGTTAAGAAGGTTGTAAATTGCTATAATAATAATAATAATAACAATAATAATAATAATAATAATAATAATAATAACAATAACAACAACAATCACCATCATAAGCTCGGGAACAAGAATGGATCTGGAAAAGGAAGCTGAGTAAAACACTCGAAAAGCAGAGCAAAACTCGGCAATACTCATTTTCCCTTGACATTTTTCTCGTTTTCTCATTCGTCATGGCGTTTTTATATTATTGTCTACAAAAACGCACGGTACTGTTTTTAATTCCGTTGCTAGAACATAAGGAAAGATTGTATATGAACATAACTTTGATGGGAAGGCAGAGAATGAAGGTGAAAAACGGTTGTGGTAATATATATATCATTACAATGTGATAGAGCCAAAAGGAATTCAGACAAGTCAACAAGTGATGCATGCCACACATTGTAGTTTTTGTTTTCACTTTACATTTGCACATACTGATAACCTATTAATATTATCTTTTAAAATTCCTTGTACATTCACGCTGATGATGGCCGTCAATAAATTTTCAAGATTAAAAGTTGTCGTCATGACTATGAAAGTACAGGTAGTTCCTATGGTTATAGGTGCCCAGCTGGGAAGTGCAACTTAACTTGAAAAGCTAACCTCCACTGCAAAAACAGTTTATATAAATATAAAAATATAATTACCAGCCTGACGCGTTTAAGCTAAAAGAAATACTTTCTTGATTTCTTTAAGAAAAATAAAAACAATATGAAAAAAGTATGGCAAGGAATAAATGAATTGTTAAACAACCGTAAAAGAAATTACGGAGTCAACAGGCCTTAAAGGACCCAAATAATAACAGTAAAGTGACTAGTAAACCTTCCCGCATATCGGACATACTAAATGAGCATTTTGCAAGTGTAGGTAACAAACTAGCAAGTAAATTATCTCTCCGAAGCAATCATGGATTATCTCTCTAAATCAAGATCACTTGATTCTTCCTTATTCTTTAAGCCTATCACACCAGATGACGTGAAACAGGAAACCTTATCACTAACAAACAATAAATCACGTGGCTTATATTCTTGTCCAGCACAACTCCTTAAATATTCATGCGATATTATTTCTCCTGTTCTATCAGAAACTTTTAATAAAGGTCTCTATCATGCTCGGCATATACCCCTCAAAATTTAAAATCTCCAAAATTACTCCTGTCTTCAAAAATAATGATGAAACTAATGCCTTTAACTACAAACCAATATCTCTTTTGTCAAACTTGAATATAATCTTTTAAAAACTAATATACTGCAGCATGATAGATTTATAGACCAAAATGACATAATATATCCTCACAGGACGGCATTCGTAAAGCACATTAATTCACACAACATGCAATTCTTGATATTGTTGAAGCAACACAAAGCAATATGAACAATCATCTTTTCTCATGTTGTGTTTTCATTGATCTGAGAAAGGCTTTTGATACAGTAAATCATAAAATACTACTTGATAAAATCAATTATTATGGTTTTCGAGGAATTATCCATGAATGGTTTCAATCTTATCTAACAAATTGTACTTAAAGGTGAACAACGCAAATCGGCTCGCATATATCAACTAACTGCTCCCTGTGGTGTACCACAGGGGTCAGTACTAGGCCCACTCCTCTTTCCACTGAAAGAAAGATGACACCAATATCCAGTACGCTGACAAAAACCTAAAGTCACTTGAACAAACGGTCAGTACTGAATTCTGGTCTTTATACGATTGGCTAACCACATATAAACTAACTTTGAATATAAAGATATCAAATTTTGTAATTTTTCGCTCTCGCCAACTACAGATCAAAAATTAGTATATTCGCCAATGAAAGAAATAGAAAAGTGAATTTGGAAATCAAGAACTACATTAAATATCTAGGAGTCTTGATCGATGAAAATCGTTCTTGGAAAAAACCAAATAGATTCGGTCATCACCAAAATAAGTAAGAATAACTACTAAACTGAGACATTTTGTCTACTCATCTGTCCTTCTAAATATTTACAGATCTTTAATTACACCATACATAACTTATGGACTTACAATGTGGGGCAGTGCCTCTAAGACCTATCTCAACAAAATTATTGTTCTCCAAAAACGTGTATTGCACTTGATTTACTTTGCTGACAGAAAAGAACAGCCCCAGATGTTTACGCCATAAGAAAGCAAGGGGTGGAGCGGGGATTTATATATCTTTAAAAGTACATATCGAGGTAGAAACTGTCTCAGTTTTGATATTACGCCAACAGTCCTGCTGATTCTATTATATAAATAGTCTATATGATTTTTCCATGAAATACGCATATCAATCAGGACGCCAAGATACTTAACAAAGTCCTTACACTCAAGGGGAACAGATGCTTTTGTTGAAGGATCGTAAAGCTTAATTGAAATGGGGTGGGTTTGTTTACGTCTATGAGGTTGAAAGATAACAAAATTTGATTTTTTAATATTTAAGGTTAATTTATAAGCAAAGTACCATTCCTGCACCTTACGTAATTCGTGGTTAACAAGGCGCTCAAGTGTTTTATGACACTTATTAGAATAAAGGATATTATAATATCATCTGCGAATAAATAAAACTTTAACAGCGTGGAATAACTA
The DNA here is from genome assembly GCA_026122405.2 of Zoanthus sansibaricus. Lineage (NCBI taxonomy): Eukaryota > Metazoa > Cnidaria > Anthozoa > Zoantharia > Zoanthidae > Zoanthus > Zoanthus sansibaricus. The sequence continues at coordinate 4,704 of JAPEIX020056144.1, read as the reverse complement.
CCCGTTGTAATCGATTTCTGAGGTTTGATTTGAACCAACTAAGCACAGTGCCAGAGAAACCGAACTGAGTTCTGAGTCTAATAAAATTTAGGATTTCGTGGTAAGGCTGACTTCTTTCTTGCTATCAATGGCGCGTAAGATATCGTTATGCACGTGCAACAAAACAGTTTCCGTGCTATGAAATTCCCTGTAGGCAGACTGAGATAACTGCGTGAAATGGCGGTGTTCTTGTGGCAAAATCTGCCGATTCCCAGTCCAGGTTCGGGTGCATGTCCGTGCAGAATGTAAGACCTGGTGCGTAGCTATGTTTCGAAGATGCCAAATAAGTGTTTCCATGCCTTGTCAACTTGCAAAGATAGCGAAACAAGTCCTGTGAGCTCTGGTTGACTTTCTGCACACTAAATTGAAATAAAGCACTAAAGTTGGCTGATTGTCGAATATTATTCTGTTTTGCACAACCACGAAATAAACGCTGTAGTATTTATCAATAATGAGCGTGTTTTCACGTCTTAGTACTAGTTGAGATAATCAAAAAATAGGCTTGAGAGTTAAAAATCGTGGCAGCCATGACGGCGCATATATTTTAAAGCTCTTTGCTCTTTTACCATTACGTGTGTTCTTTTTTAGAACCTGAGCGTGTTTGCTAGCTTTGCAATGCTATAAAAGGGCCAAAACAACTGTCCATGGCCGCTGGCAATCAAGCTCGATATGTTTTTTTATATATGGTATAGTTTTAACGGGTAAAGCCCACTACCAACGTAGCCATAGTGCCCAATATAGTGGCTTCAAGTTAGCTAATAGTACGTTTCTGTTATCTATACTGAAGTTCATCTTTATATCCATAGTGTCCAATATAGTGCCTTCAAGTTAGCTACAAACACGTTTGAGCTATCTATCCCCCCCCCATCCCTTCGGACCATAGCTGGGCATTATCTTTAGTGGCCAAATCAAAGCAGGTGAGCAGCCCTGCCTGCGGGAATACTGTGAGAGGTGAGCTCCCCGGTCCTCGGAGAAAGCATAAATTGCGAAAGATTTTGCCCTTGTTCCTTTAGTTGTTGCTGAATACATAACAAGTATCCAACTTACAAATGCGGGTGAGAAGCGCATTTTAACCACAAGGCTTTAACCGCCAATGCGCTACCCGTTTATTGAAGCTTACCAGGGCAAAACCATTTCCTCGGTTGGATTTTTTTAGTGTTAAGGCCCACACATGAGTAGTGGAACCAATGGTTGCCGCAGCTTTGTCACAAGAGCATTAAGGTGGCTCATCTTACACAACATTAACAATGGATTCGCCATCTTCATCTTCACCATCTTCACCTTCATCATCGCCATCACACTCTGCACTTTCCACAACCTGCTGACTCCCATGAAGCTGTTGCTTCTTCTTTGCAATGTGTCACAGATTGTTGATTTTAAAATTTGCCCTATTCCTGCTCTTTATTGTATGAATCACTTAGAGAAATAAAAGCGCAGTTTCCACGCTACCCGTGTCCAAAGATGACTTTTTGTAACGTTTAAACAAAATATTCCAAGCTATATATGCAATATGTATATCTAGCTGTTAACAGATGCGCTAAATTTTTGGGCTATGGTCGCTGCACCAAAAAGAGGTAAATTTTAGTTTCTGTAAAAAAAATCTTTCTTACCTAAGGCTCTCTTAGCTCTAGTCTCCTTGTTTTTCTGCGCCCCTTTTTTGCGATGTTCCTTGACCAGTTGCACATGCGCAAACCACATCTTAATATCATCTACAGCAAGAAAATTCACTTCTGCAAGCTTTGCAATCAAATTCTTAAGTTCCACTGCAATTTGCGTATTTGCTTTCTTGAGAACTTTACCAAGCACCACCGATGGACGGGCCATGCAATATTTCATCCCGTGTTCTTTAATGTGATTAATGCATTGTTTTGGCAGCAGAGATAATGACCAGTACAGTTATCCTCCAAGACTGATTGTCTTGTATATTATGATTGTCGAATATTGTTACTTGTTCCTTTTCTTGCTCGTACGAGGAACATTTGATATTAGATGAATACGTTTATCATTTGGGACAATACATGTAAATAGATATAATGATAATAAGTGGCAAACGGTGCCTATGTGTTTTACTATACACATTGCGAACGTAAACTACAAGATTCAGTAAGGTTTCAACTAATAAAATATTTTCACTTTTTTTCATTCTGAGCCTGAGCTTGTTCTTAAATTATTCTTAATTTTTGGCCAATCTGAGCCTCATTGTTCTTATAAAGTTGTTTTTATAAAAAAAAAAGCGTGTATAACTAAATCTTAATGTAATACTTTTGTTCTCGTTGCGGTCATTGCATATTGGTAACGCTAAGGTTAATGGCGTACGGGGATCGGATCCGGGTTCGAATCTTGTCAAGTTCTTTTGTTTTTATTTTGCTTTTATCTTTTTTATTAATTGTTTCCCAAAATGACAAGACAAGACCAATGGACAATGTTTAAATTATGCTGTTTGCAACTTCATTCGTTCAATAGCCTAAACTGTCATTTGAAGTGCTCAAAACATATCAAACAAATTGACTTTTAACTTTTTTTTTAAATTTTGATAAGAGGGGTAAAAACACGTGGTTTTAAAAATGCAATCAAAAAAACGTTCTCACTGTTTAACTACTTAAATCATAGGATCCCAATACTACATCCAAAACAATAACAGAGATTTTGAAAATGAAGATAAATGAAAAATTGATTGATAAAACATGGTTGGTGGTTTATGACCAAAAAGTCTTTTTGGGGCTCGCCGACAGGCGTTTTTATGTTATAGGCAAGCCACGATACAGGAGCATGCTATGGAGTATCGAAATGTGCAGAGATCGTATTCGAACTGAGATGGTCAGGGGAGAAGAATTAGAAGTTCTGGAATAAAGAATAAAAACAATGGACCCAGATGAGAATAAAGTTTATAAGTTTCTGGGGGATAGAACAGGCAGATCGGATCAAAACCAAGAAAGTCTTTGAACGAGTGAAATTTTAAGTCAAAACGAGGATTAAGATTTTGACCAACACTGATTTGAATGATGTGAATTTGGTGCGTGCAATCAACACGAAAGTGATACCAGTAGTAGCTTATCTAACGAACGTTTGCAAATTTAGTGGTAAAGAACTGGAGGAGCTGGACCAAGTAATAAAACGTGAATTGAGATCGAAATATAAGTTAGGGATGCAAGCAAGTGGTGAGTTATTGTACCTTAGAAGGGAAGATGGCGGAAGAGGATTAAACTCCTTACGAGACATCTACAAAGAGACGAGGTTGAAAGTCGCTCGCTACATGGCCTGCTCAGAAAACAAGTGGATCAGCGCTGCATGAAGAAGAGAGAACACCAAGGAGAAGAATTCCATAGTGAAAGAGGCAATGAAGATATCGGAGGACGTTGAAGTGGAGATCCAGTTTGAGGAAGGCAACATTCGGATAGATGGAGAGCTTATTGATAAAGGGTGGAAATCAGCGTAGAAGAGATTGAAGGAGAATTTAAAAAAGGGAGTAAAGAACTAAAGGATTGAGGATTATGGAACGAAACTGCAACAAAGTAGGTTGTATAAAGGCAGGAGAAGGAATGTCATTTGTGGTTCTCCCAGAATCTCAACCCTGGGAAAACGGCAGCAATTATGACAGTGTTGAAGCAAATGTTGGAGACGAGATCATGGAAAGAAGCGAGAGGGCTGATAGACGATGGTAGTTTCAGATTATGCACCCAACATTCTGAAACCGTAGAGCACCTGGTAGCTGAATGCACCAAATTCGCAAACAGTGAATATCTAACCAGGCACAACCGAGCACTAATGATTCTTGCAATGGCTTGGGCAAAACAGCAAGAATTAGTGGATCAAGAAGCCATCTGTTACTAACAACGATAGGATAGAGGGGCAGTACTGGAGAATGATAAAACCAAACTGAGTTCCACTTGCGAAAAACCACAACTGCAAGAAGACCAGACTTGATTTTGGAACTGAAAGCCGAGAAGAAGATTTGGATCTGTGACATGGTATGTCCACAACCAAACAACGTTGGGGCAAAGAGAACAGAGAAGGTGACGAAATACAGACAACTTGCGTTCGAAATGAGAGAGCGACGTCCAGGTTACGAGACATACGTGGTTCCGGTCGTAGTCGGAGCATTGGGCGGTGGTATCAAAGCGCTAAAAGTTGATTTGAAGAAGATTTTCGAAAATAACGAACTGTTAGACGAAGGTGTTGCAATGATGCAAAAGACAGTCCTAATGGACAGTGAAAGTCTCGTCCGAAGAGTTATATCTGGTCTTATCCAAGGAGAAGATAATGAATAGTTTATTTTAATATCTTTGCCGAGAGAGAAGAGGTAGAGGGACCTCAGACACCTGAGGTTTTTAAGTGTTTGGCGTCCCCCTACTTCTCCCAATTCGTTTTGGTTGGGATTACGCCTCTGATTGTTATTGTTAACTAGCAAATATATTAGTAGTTCATTTATTTTAAGGCTAGGTACTTGTATTTAGCTTTTGTATACGATAATAATAATAATAAGAACAAGAACAAGAACAAGAAGACGAAGAAGAACAAGAAGAACAAGAACAAGAAAAAGAAGAAGAAAAAGAACAAAAGGAAGAAGAGCAAGAAGAAGAAGAAGAACAACAACAACAACAACAACAACAACAACAACAACAGGAATATAATCAATAATTTGACATAATTCCCCAGAATAAAATA
>JAPEIX020056041.1:0-11344 GCA_026122405.2 Zoanthus sansibaricus | reverse complement strand
TGTGTACATATGCATGCATGTGTATGTATGTAGCTATGTATCTATGTATCTATGTACCTATGTATCTATGTATCTATGTATGTATCTAGGTAGGTAGGTAGGCAGGTAGGTATGTAGTTATGTAGGCATGTAGGTATGTGCTAAGTAATTTATTTGTTTTGTTTTAGAAGACTCTCAAATTCCAATTTAAACCAAAAGGAACAATTTACAGTTGAAACTGTGATCAACATCCCGTACATTTATGGCTTTTTTTTGTTCTTTACAAAAAGTAAATTAAAACAAACCAACAACTTCTTGTAATTCTTTTTATCACGAAACTTATATTAGCCCGAACAATTACGTATTTAAACCAAAAATAGAAACGAATCACGGTCACGAAAAATGCCGAAACCATGCACAAAAGTTTATTTCCGTTAGCGTGAATAAACCAAACCAAATTTTATACCATGAACCTCCGGCATTTCACATTCGTGAAGACAAAATAAGGGAATTCGAAAGCTGTATTCCAACGTTCCGCGACTGAACTCTGATCGGGAAATATCTGAGTATAACTGAACTCTGATTGGGAAATGTCTGAGTATAACTAAACCCTCATTGGGAAATATCTGAGTATAACTGAACTCTGATTGGGAAATATCTGAGTATAACTGAACTCTGATTGGGAAATATCTGAGTATAAAAGCTATTAACAGGCCAAGTTTACTAAAACTGCATGAAATAATAATGATATTGATTTGAATAAATACAAAAACTTCATCTTTTTCACAGATTTAGTTCTGCTTTTTTAGAAACGGATCAGATTTTAATTAGAAACATTAAGTTTTGAATATATATTGCCTTTGAAACGTAAGTTGAATGATTATACTACCTGACTAATGAGGATAAACTGAATCCTGCTATAGAAAAAAAATAAACAAGTTAAAAACTAGCGGCTTAAATCATTTTAGGACAGCGTTAACGGGTGGAAATATTAAAGCAACAAACTTGCAACTATACCTATTGAAATATACTATAAAACCAATTAAATCATAAAGTTTGTTTGAAAATTAAGACAACAAAAATTTAAAAAAGACAATATCTTTAGCCATGTGTAATTTAACACTAACATTTTTTCCTTTGTCATAATGATCTTCCTCGAGAAGCCAGTATAATCAATAGCTAAGAGCTCAGTGTTAAAACGGAAACGTTTTACCCACAAATCTGAAACACACCCAAAGGTGGGAGAGAACACCTAGTGTGCGTCACTTCCAACCGAAAGAAACTTGTGTAGTATAAATAGAGGTAGCAGCAGCACTTATGACTATCTGCCGTTAAACCACTTTATACTTATCAAGATGATTACCAAAAGTTTAATCTGTCTTTTGTTATTTTTTCAAATTGTTTCTAGCAGTTCATCATCTAAAAGTGCTGTCTGCAAAGCCATTGGTGCATGGACTGCTCAACCAGCCATGGACAATTGGTGTGCAGTGAACTGTGGCAACGGATTTTGTCCATCAAGTCACTGTAAATGCGAAGTGCCGAAAAATGATAAAACCAAGAAAACAGCAAACAGCTTTACCTGCAGAGCTGTAGGAATATGGAAGCGAATGAAGTCCATTGAAGACTGGTGTATCCACCACTGCCCTCTCGGACACTGTCCACCGAGTCTTTGCAAGTGTGTAGGACTGGAGACAACAACCAAACCGACCACGATATCAACCAAAAAAGTCTCTAGCAGTTATGAAGGCTCCGCAACCCCAACAACCTATATGGAACCTTGAGCCAATCAATGTAGCGAACAACCTTTCAAAGGCTTCAAATTAGAGATGGTATATGTAAAAATTTAAAGTCTGCGAAATGCATTGATCAGTAATATAAACTAGAAGTAAGCGCACAGTGGTGAAATTACTCACGATCAACCCCGCTTGCCTTACAATCCATACCACGATTTAAAACAATGGTTGAAGACTAAATTGAAAACCGACACCATACCAGAGGTCAGAGGCAGCTAATGATATTTTTCCTGAGGAATAAAAGTAGTTTTAACTCCTATATATCAAACTTTGTTTTACGGAACACCAATATTAATATTTTTGTCCAAAATGTTACAAAATTTAATATAATAATAATAAATTGATATATAATGTTCATTACGTCTGTTAATTCATCATGAATACGGAATAGTTCAACGGCTTTAGCTTATTTGATAAGGTGTGCATGCTTCACGAGCTTTTCTTACAACCAGTCACGTTTACATTTGAGTAGTTCAACAGAATACGCAGCACGTCTCTGTGGGAGTGATTGTGATTTAAAAGAAACTGTACAGAAGGCGCGCGCTGTATGAGTACAACCTCCATTAGGGTTTGATTAATAGTTCGCCTTATGTGTATTGCTTACCGCAAATACTGTAGCATTGAAATGAGAACAGGAAATAATAGATTGAAAGGGACCCCGTGTCCTGTTGTTGTTTCTCCTTGCCTGTTACACCTAGCTAAATTTTCATAAATAAATAAATAAATAGTTTTATCGGTGGTATGAAAGGTATATACATTGCTACCTCTATTCATACTACACAAGTTTCTTTGCGTAGATGTAATAATTAATGCATGACATGCACCGGAGCCCAGCAAATAGCAAAAGTTAGCCAACAATTGGTTTATGATATACAAATTTCTGACAGAAGACCTAACAATAAATTTAGAAACTAATTTTTAATTATACAATGATGTAATTTTCACTGGGTTCTGAAACATCGATGTACCGCATAAGCAAACTGAGAAAGTTTTAATAAAAAATTAAAATTAAAACTCCATCCAACAACACTTCACAAAACATATGCTTTTTCGAAACAAACGTTCATTTTCAAGCTAATGTCTTTTTTTAAAACAAATGGTTATTTTTAAAGCAAACTGACTTTTTTCAATTGACAAAACGTTCATTTGAGGAAGAAATATATTCTTCCTTTAATCAGTGCACGTGGACGAAAGATTGCAACATTGCGCGCCGACTGATACAAGCAGCTCTGAACGTCAAAGTTTTCACGTACACGCTTTTTTTTTGTATAAGAACCAGTAAATTTTACCGAGGCTCACTTGTTTTTAATTTTTTAGATGCTCCAGCCTTAATTTGTTCTTAATTTCTTCTTATTTCTGTGAGCGGTTTTAAATGATGAGAAATTAAAACAACCAAAATAAGGCATTGAAAATCAATGCTGATCGGCAGTATTTTGAGGAGATCTCTCCATTACATGAATACGTTTGCATGTCACTTGGAACAATAGTAGATATAGTAATATATGGACAGGGTGCTCTGTGTTTTTACTGCACGTACACATTAATTGCGACGATAATTTACAAGATTCGGTAAAGTTTCAACCAAAAACATTTCTACTTTATTTCAGACTCAGCTTGAGCTTGTTCTGAAATTGTTTTTCATTAATTTTTGGCCAATGTGAGCCTCATTGTTCTTATAAAGTTGTTCTTATTGAAAACAATGCGTGTAATCAGTTTTTACGTACAAGTTCTTTGTTTCTGATAACAAACTTTCTGGACAAACTCAAAGGAATTTTAACCTTATCTTTTATATAGAGCTCTCACACCAACCACGGTACAATCTTATATCTTAAATCTAAAAACTACATTACACCTAGATTCACTTTACCAACATTTAGCTATAACTCACTATGAAGGCAAAAGGTGCATGAGAACTCAATTAAATAAATTTTACTCATGAATACTTAATCTTTACATTTTATATTTTTAAAACAAATGTTTACCATAAAGATGGCCGAAAAGGTGGAGCGGCCACAGTTTCGCCGGCGGTGCTCCGAAGAAGGACTATATATGTAACGACTGAAATGTCACTAAATTAAAATAATATTTATTACAACTGTTTCTTTAAAGTGGATAAAAGCAACTTTTCTCTCCAACTAATGGAAGGAAAACCAATTCATCGCAGGTTATGCTATGTTCTCCAGAACTATTTAGTCGCTCATTGTGCTTAAATGACTACCAGAAAACTCTATATAAGTAGAGTGTATTTAATAACATATATACAACGTATATAATTGAACGCAGTTCTATAACAGTTTAGTTTTTTCTATTAAGTTTGAAACAAAAATATAAATTATAACCGCAAAAAGCTACATGCTTGGTTGAAAATCTGTTTTTTATTTACGCGGCAAACTTGTTGCTACTTTTTCCTTATAACTACAGATTATAGTGAAATAAGCAGCTTGTATGTACACTCAATGTCTACTCTTCAAAGACGAACAGGCCTTATGTGGTTACTGTGTTTCTTATATTCACCGTTTCAACACAAGGAGATCACAACACATTATTACACCAAGTCAAAAATATGGGTCTTATATTTTGATTTTGTTCCCTCAAGCTTCGGTGTTAAAGAAATAAAATTATGTTTCAAAAAAGTTTTTACTTAGAAAAAAATTAAGTTTTTATTTTAAAGAATTAAAATATTTCGTTTTAAAGAATTGAGCTCTTGTTTCAAAAAACACTGTTTTTGTCAGATTAGAAAATTCAACAACATTTTTCATCTTCACACTGCAAGGCTATATACCGAAAGGCTTTTGCAACTGGGACGGTTATGAATTGTGAGTCATATTTCGCACAAATTTTATACAATTTAAGGACCCACAAGGCCTAGTTCGTCCAAACTGGTTTGTGACCGAAATGTGTACCTACTCCGTGCGCATAGCCTGTTGACTCCCGTAATTAAAGGATGAGCGGTAGCACAATTAATGTTAGTGAGCTCAAATAAAACAAATAATTTTCTATGACAGTTAAGTTATTTTTAAAAATGCTCACATCAGCATAAAGTTTACGTTTCAAAGAAGAAAGTTTTGTTTCAAAGGATCAGGTTTTTTGCTTAAAAGAATTTATTTTCCTTTTAAAGTTTAAAAAACCAAATTTGCCGGAGTTGTACTTCCTAAGAATCTGATTTTTACTTCAGAATCAAAGTTATTGTTTCAACGTTAGTTTGTTTTCTAGGTGGTATAAAAATGCTTTGTGTTCTCCAAGCGACACCATTCATACATAAAGCATGCGCATCTTTGAATGAGAAAAAAAAACTCATGAATGACACTATTCACAGAAAACTCTGTGTCACGGCTTCTGCTTCATGTTCGGAGAAATTGTCTGATGTAACAATCCTTTGTAACAGTTGTGCCCCAGGCTCCTCCGTTGTGCCTCCGTAATTCACATTTTGTTCTTTGGCATTCTCATGATTTCGACTCAAAATTCGTACCAATCCTTTACGGCTGGTTTTGAAGGAGGACGACATCGTAGAGCCTGTGGCTTTAATGGCCGTCGTGCTTGCCAAATACGAGGAGGATCTTCTCCAGAGTTTAGTCATGTTGCACGAGCTTAAGATATCTTTGAATTCTTTACGGAACGAATCATTGAGCATGATATAGATGTAAGGGTTAATGGCGCTGTTTAAGTGAGCCATCCAGAAGGATAATAGCTTGACCCACATGGGTATTGTCAACCACTCGGGCTCTGACATGTAATAATGCATGACATGCGCGGGAGCCCAGCAAATAGCAAAGATGACTACAATAACCACCAACATTTTGATCACTTTATTCTTTGTTTTAGCAGCGGCTTCTTTGTTAACATCCAGCTCATGACCGGGAACTCTCCGTTTCCACAGTCGCCAGCCGATGGCAAAGTAGATTATAGACGAGGTAGCCAAAGGGACACAGTAAAGTACAATGAAAACTAACAAGAAGTAGATCTGCTGGATTCTGTCTGTCTGCGCGGCCAATTTTCCCGGCCATTCCACAACACAGTAGATTTTCCCTCCCGGAACAGGCTGATACGCCTGGTAAGGTAAAACTGTTGGGCAGGTTATAAGAAATGACACGCCCCATATAAAAAAAGTCATTAGCCTTGGCTTTCGCAGACATTTCCCCTTCAGAGGATGAAAAACAGCAAAGTATCGACCAACAGAAATAACGAGAATCGTTAAAACCGACGCTACAATGGACAGCATAAAGGGAAACTGACTAAGTTTGCAAGTGATCACACCAATAATGCCGCCAAACCACTGGTTTTCCACGTACAAATATGCCACGGAGTAAGACATGACAAACACGCAAGTTAACAGGTCTGCAAAAGCCATGTTGCCAATTAGCATTGTATGAACAGACTTAGTTCCGGTCTTGCGCAGTATTATATAAAGCCCAATACCGTTACCAAGGAGACCAGCTAAGATTGTGACGGCGTAGAATGAAGTTGCTGTTATTCTGAGGGTTTGCCCGAGCGAATCCAGTGAAGTTGAATTAGACATGTTTGATATCGGGACTGTAAATTAAAAATGATAAAATAAATTAGCATCTTTTGATTGAGTAGTTTGAAAGATTATCATCATTAACCTGGGATTACGATTACTATGAAATTTTCACCTTCTTCAAACCTATCTGCGTTGGTTTTGTTCCACGGCTGAACTTGCAACAACAATTTTTATCGCAACATTAACACCGTATCGTACCATATTGCCGTGTACCATACCAGTGAAAACGATTTTCTGTACAACACTAGGTTTGGCAATATGTAGAGCGTTGTGTTACAAGATAAAGAGCAATTCGAAAATTTCTCCATCAATTTTAATTATCTATCACGAATACACGATAGAGTGTTGCGCGCAAAATCGTTGTAACATGGTCTTTCGTCCTTTTTTTATTGAGAAATCTACGCAAAGCCTTGAAGCACCACAAACTTTTGTTATGAATCACCTTTTTACATCGATTGCTTGGTTTAGGGCCAAAGTATATCAGGTTTTGAGCAACTCAGTTGAGTTAAACCATACTATATAGACGTTATGGTTCCTCCGGTGGAACTGCTTGGGATTTCTAGGAAACAAACATGTCTACCTTACGCAGTTATAACAACTTTTGATTGAAGAATAGGTTTGCCGTTTCGAGTTACGTTTGAACCGCTTCTTTAAACCTCGAACTAACCTAGAAATGCTTTTTGTTTTGAGTGTTCACAGTGGTTTTCATTCCGTTTTTTTTTAAATAGTAGAAATATTAAGTGAATTTTTAGGTCTGGCATTTATTGCAGTTTCATTTTTTTTCCCATCGAAGATGAAGCAAAATAAATTAAGAAAAGCCGCTGAACCATTGTTCAGTTGTACAGATAAGGATGAGTTCATATCGACCTTTACCTCTCACAGCTTTTTTATGTAAGTCAAAAATATAAAAAGATTTTCATACATTTTACATTCAATAAGTTGTATACTACAAAAGAATTATAATATCTAATAACAGTCATATTAAGAATTATTTTATCTAACAGTTGAAAAACATATTTAAACGAAATTGGTTTACTGAAATATTCAATTACCGTGGAGGCAACAGAAAAATTTTATTTAGCCCCAGTAAACGTTTTGGGTTTATTTACAAAAACAAATAAAATTGCTCGACAAATACCGACAACTTAAATCATTATAAAAAGAAATACAATTGCTTTATATATTTTTCCAGAGTAGAAGCCAGTATATGTTTTGGTTCATACAAATTCAACGTTTTGTGACCAGGTTTAGTTGATATGCACAGCGTTGTATATGAAGAATTAAACAACCTTCAAGTCCGTAGCTTCTGTGATACCGATGCAGGGCCATTACAACTAGAGCGACCCTTAAAAACTAGTGAAGCCATAACTGTTTGCATGAAGTATGTCACTTTTGGTGAATCTATCACCGCTATATATATATACTTCACAATCTCATTTGCAGTCACATAATTTGTGCCATGTATTGCCGCGAGGAGCATTTCACTCTGCATCAGCAGGGACACAAGTTTCGTTGGAATAGTTGTTGTTCATCTTCAGTAAACATAACGACATTATGATGAAATTATGGAGAAAATAAAATATTACATTTATAGTTAAGAATACACAAACACGATATCTCTATTATTATGTAAAGTTATCTTTCTTTTACTAGCACATTCAAGAAAATCTCGCTTTGCTCGCCTACCTTGTGTTGCGTTCTGCCTAACTTCTGCAGTCATGATTCGTAGGTTTTCTCTTTACATAGAATGTTGCGTCACCTTTTCAAAAAAATAAAGTGATTCAAGTCAGTCGTTAGAATAATATGCGAGCAACATTTTGGATGACGTATTTTGCGTTAATCATACACATGCACTTCTTGGAAAAGCACAAGTAAGAATCAAACGACTCAAGCTAGCTAATTTACGGAATCAGTGTAGTTGATAAAACAGAAACATGAATTAAAATTATTGATATTTTTACCACACTTTGGCAAAAAGCTTATTTAAAAAGTATCCTGCTGCTGATTTTTGCAAGAGATTGTATTCAGGCAGATTTCTGACGCCCTTTCCCAGAAAAAAACATTTAGTGCACTCTTTTAAGACATTTTCCCGAAATGGCCCGTTAATTCAGTTTATTATTGTCATGTTTCGCTAGCAGCCGCCCAAGGCTCAAAGCCAATTTTCTTTTCTGGTTGATAATTACGAATCAAACTGTATTCGCAACATTCAATTTACGTAAATTTCTTCGGTTTTTTCGAGTTTGCTAAACAGCCGAATAGCTTGTATGTTTAGTTTTGCACTTCAAAACTGGCAAAAAATTATTATAAACAAAACATAGAGAGAACATAACTAGACTCAACACATAGACTTTTACCGATAAAAGTTGTACAAGCATTTTAAAAGTTTATAATATAGTATAGAACATTTTAAAAAAGTTATGGAAGTTGACATTTCCAATCAAGTTCATAGCTCATAAGAACGATTATCAGTCGACTGACTTACCACGAGCATAGTATCTGCTGTTCGAATGGCTTGTTCTGGTCAACAACGTTGGTTTAAAAACAATATTCATACTCAAGATTTAAAATGCTTTTTTGGGGATTAATGAGGAAGATAACATACATTTAGTGTGGCCATTCAATAATATTCGAATCTTTTATGTGTTTAGCTAATTGACCATGGTGAACAGGCAGACTATAGGGCTGAGGTAAGGCAGTTGAGCCAGAATAGCTTCGCTTGGCTCAATATCGCAATACCATAAAAGATTTTAAAATCTTTGGTGTAAATGGCTTTAATTCATCTAAGATTATCGGCAATAGAAAATGATAGCAAAGACTTTTGCTGAAAAAACAAAGACGAATGACTATTATGGCCTTTTAAAGCTTACACATAATGTGAGTTACAAAATAAACGATTTCGAGAGGTTTTTTCTAGTTTTATTGAAACAAAAGGACTAATTATGTTAAAATTTTAAAGCGAAATATTTTGTTTTTCTTTTAATGTGAGCAAAAAGTTATCTTTGTAAACTCAGGTATTTAGTCGAAAACACAAAGCGAACTGTAAAAACATGTTATCAGATCATTTTCCATTAGCATTCCATTTGGTCATGCATGTATATAAAGCTAGGAGATCAGTTTTGTTAGTCGATGGAGTCAAGCGGTATATACTAATATAGTCAAAGCAATTATTCCAGGCTTTCTTTAGCCAAAAAGCACATTATTTAAATTTGATCACGACATAAAGAATATCGTAATCATTTCTTGGTGTTTTTTTTAAGAGTTACCATTATCTATATATTTATTTTGCGTCCTTGTGTAACCTTGTTTTATGATTTTATCTTGATTAAAACCATCTCAAATAGTTATTTTGCTAAAAGATCTCCTCAAAAAAAACTGTATTATTAAAAAAACTCAATAATTTCAATATTTGAAAAAAAAAAATTAACAGCCTTGGAACTATAGCAAGAAGCTTTGAATTCCAAAAACCCAACAAATTTGCATTATACAGAAATTAAAAGTCAAGTATCATTTTTTTAACACTTTCAGTTTCTTGTCAACTTTTATTCACATAAAATTTGCCAAATTCTGGATAACTAGACTTCATAAGGCAGATATGTGATTTAAATTTTTTCGTTGGTCTTTTGTTGGAGGAACTAGGACTAAAGAATTTTATACGCTAAGACCTTTATCCCAAGACATTCTCAAGTGAGATACTGCAATGGTTCTGATAAAAACATTTCTGACTACATTTAATAGTAAAGGGAACGCGAGCTATGTCAAGATTACAACAAGGATTAAATACATGAATTTGAAGGATTTTCTTTTCAAAACGTTTTGACTCCCTTGAAGTCGATTCTGTGTAAAGCAATTAGCTATCGACAGTAGTGGTAGCAAAGCTTCTTGTACTGCATTTCAACGACTTGTCGCAATCAAGCTGTATTATATGGATTAGACTAATAATCAATTTTTGATTTGCTAGAATACAAACTAGTATTGTTGCTCAAAACAAAAATTATTTATCTAAACATCTAGTAGATAAAATTCCTTAGCGTTAAACGTGTTGTGGCCAAGACGTATCAATTGTATGAGAAAAAAATAAGATAAATAGTAAAATATATGATTTTTTACGTTTATCGTTATACACGGCACAGATTTTGTCGTAAAATTTCGACTTCATAGTGGGAGGCATGACCGTATCTAGAATTTTTTCATGATTGGGCGGGGGGAGGGGGGTAGGTCCTGAAGCCCACTTTTGAGGCGCAGGGGCGGATTGACTAGGATAGGATATATAGTAAAGGGAAGACCACATAAGAAAGGGGATTGCCCCTTCATTGTAAATAGTTTTAGCCTTACACAGAAAACACATCTGCATGCGGGAGAATTTTCCACTAACCATTCCACACATACTTCATGCCTGTTACGGGTAGCGGTAGTAGGGTCTTCCTCAGAAGGGAGCGAGTATATGGAGCGCGACTATATGGTATACTGGCATGAAGTATATACCTAGCACCTTTTACAGATGTCAAAACGCTGCGTTGTTGAGAATATAATTTGAACAAAAAATTGCATGACCTCGCTCGTACATTTCTTGATTTATGGTCACTCGCCTTCGGCTCGTGCAATTTCGAGAACTTCAAAACATTACTAGTCCCCATAAATCACGAAATGCATTCGAGTTCTAGAGATGTCCTATACGTATATCATATCATAATATCATATCATGTACCATATCATATGTCATATCATATCTTGTCTTATATTATGTCGAGGCCAGTTAGTTTCAGACTCTCTGTTACAAGTCTAGAAGAAAACGCACACATCTATTGCAAAGAGTAGGGTAGTGATGTCGGTGTCATGCGGTCATTCTGTTCTACTGAGAGCATCCTTAACATCTCCAAAGGAGGTGACGGCTGATAAGTTCTGCATTTCTAATTACCCTATGTGTTTTCTAGCCAGTCTAAGATACGTAAGGAAAATTTGATTATGATAGACTGCCAGGGGCTGGAGACGTTCTTCACTGACTACAGTTAGTCACACTTTGAAATCAATGCCAAGAATACTGCTACCATCGGGG
>JAPEIX020055970.1:0-11345 GCA_026122405.2 Zoanthus sansibaricus | reverse complement strand
CATGTTGGAATAAATAATTTTTTTACGTTAAGTATAATTGAAAATATATCTATTATATTTATATATAAATATAATTGAAAATATATCTATACTTTAAGTCAACGGCCACATTAAAAATATGGTACGTAATTCATTTAAAAAAACAGAAATTCTTATCATCAATTCACGTATTTTGATAAAAATGCATGAAAACAACAACACTATCTACATTTACATTTATCAGTCCCACAAATAACATTACATATAAGCTATTTTACATACACAAGTGTGGCGAGAGGACCCTATAAGAAACTATAAGGTTTGCACGAGGAGGACCCTCATTACATGAATATTAAACACTAGAATTAGGGAACACACAACCACGGACAGTACGAGATGTCAAGGAAAACGTCTAGTGTAATATCATTTAATTATTTCATGGGTTAAATGAAATCACTGTTATAAATATCACATCTTAGTAAAAGCGGGAGCAGCTGTACGTACTGGCAACAATTCGTAGTAGTAAAAAGTCTGTTTCCACGATAGCAAATTAACCAAACTATAACAGGAAAACAATTATCATGTGACCTTGCAATTTTCTGCATTCTGATTCGTTGCGGCGCAGTCTGCCAAAATGTAAAAATATCAGACCTTGCTGTGTTCGGTCTGTACTCTCAAGACCTTAGTCTGATATTTTTCCATACAGACCTTGCGTTTGGTTAATAATCTCTCTTTTGCTCTATGAAGGTTTTAGGAAATTATACCTTTGAGTAATTATAGTTAGGGCACACCAGTTTGGAATTAATTTTGAAGGTTTTTTTCACAAACTTTACATAAATGCAACGAGATTAATAAGGTTCTATAGACCAGGTTAGGAGATAATACTAGTTTTTTTATATAATACTTTGTCAAGCAATACGAATACGAAGTTTTTGTTTGCACATGCACTCATAAGTCGTCGTCCTTTTCAGTTTTCATGCTAGCATGGGGAATATTCAAGGCATGGGATAGGTTAGTTATGCAATGCTTTATCGTTCGATACCATGGAAATACCACTTGCCACCTATATTTTCTTCATATACACACTTGCTTAAAAGCTGTTTGTAAAGGGAAATACAAGTGATGCACTTGAAAGCATTGCATAACTATATTATTGTTTATATGATACGATAATAATCAAGTATAGATAGCACTTGCATGCTCATATCGACCCATGTAACAGAATCCACACAGGTTTTGGATTCCAGATTCCAACAACCTGGATTCTGGATTCCAACTTCAGGGCTCTAGATTCTGACTACGTGGATTCTGGATTCTGACCCTCTGGATTCCGAATTCCGACCCTCTGGATTCCGGATTCCGACCCTCTGGATTCCGGATTCCGACCTTCTGGATTCCGGATTCCGACCCTCTGGATTCCGGATTCCAACCCTTTGGATTCCGGATTCTGAACTCTTTGGATTCTAGATTCCAAATCACGTCTGGATTCCGGATTCCATCATTGTGGATTCCGGATTCCAACATCAAATTTTGCGAGATTCTAGATTCCAGATTCTGTTAAATGAGTCGACACATAGCCACAAATATGAGCTCCTCTGTTTGGGGTGGATTTAAGAAGTAAATTCCGCTACTAACGTAGCATCAGTGCCCATTTTAGTGGTTTCTAGGTAACTACTAGTAAGTGCTACCTATAAAGGATTTAGATCATACCAGCCACATCCTACAAGGGGATAATAGAGATAAGCATTAACTCAATTGAGCTGCTGGGCAAGAAAGATACAATACCTTAATTTGCAAAAAGCTGTATTCAACAACCTTAGCAATCTATTGTAACTATCGGTCAAAACAAAGTTATTGAAGAAAAACCCATTTTTCTACAATAAAATACTAAAACGTCTCGATCAAATTACAGTCAAGTGGAATTTGCGACCCTTCTAATAGAATTCAATATGAAATGCATCACAAAAAAGTAGGAACTAGAAGCCCATCGAGCCATTGTTTACTTTGACACTGATGCAGACAGCGACATTGATAAAGAGAACTTTGATGAGCGGATTGCTGCTGAAGCCTAACTTTAAACTATGGGAAATAGCATATAGATTGTAAATGAGTACTGCACAGCAACAGCAACTTTGCCGCCATGTTGCACGGCATGTGACAAAACAATTTAAAATAAGAATTATCTCACCACAGCTGAGCCATCCAGAGCTTTAAGAGAAGGCAGGTGATATATAACGAAAAGCCTGTAGTTTGCATTATTCACTGTCAGAGGATTACCACTTAAGTCAAGAATTATCATCCCTTGAATGTTCTAGAATAACAACATGAATCAACCGTGAGTAAGTGACAGTCTAGGATAAGAATATCGTGGCAAGCTTCTCCTCTTATAGTTGCATCATGTAAACTTGTAATAAAATTTGGTAGTTGATAATTTAAAACAGCACATTGCTGCTTCTTTGCTAAATTTGTTAACCATGTTCTATAAATTTAAAATCACTATTTTGAACATTTTAAAAAAAAGACTAGATAAATGATTGTTAAAATTAGTCACAAAATTACTTAACTTTACTTTTCATCTCTACGGATTGAGAAAAAAAGAAACTTTTAAGTCTTCTCTTGATACGCTATTGAGCAAATGCAAATGTCTACGGTCATGAAATGTCACACGTTGTTTAATATCATCTCCGTTACAGAACGCTCTGATTATCTCAGCGGAAATGTTTGTAACTAACGAACGAAAGACGTCAAATTGGTTTTTGCCAGCCCTGAGCTTTAATTCGGTTATGACAAGTTATTTGTCAAGAATTAGTAGGGTCCTCTGGCAGATACATCCAGAACTTTCTCTTTTGTTGTATTTCAACAACAAAGCTTTGCTTCAGTATAAAACGTATGGTGAAAGTCGACATGGCAATTGCTTAATTTTGACTGTACAGTTTGCCTATTTTCTAGTGTTGTACTAATGCAGCGAGTAGGCAAAGAAACATAACTAAAATATCACAACTGGATGCATCTAACATTCTGCAAAAGCACTGGTTCAGTAACATTTGAAATTTTACGTTTGTCTACCTGTTTTTCATTTCTCAGTCAGGCGCTATTAAAGTCCATCAGTTAACTTAAGTTTTTGTATTCTACATGAAACATATACAAAACCTAACCTTGAGATGGAATATTTCTCGCATGTTTGCAACGAGATTGTTACCAATGTAGAGTTCTTGAAGACTATGCAATTTCTGAAAGGTAAAAACAATATTTCAACATCTGCGTTCATGTACAAAACTCCAACAACTACTTAATATAAGAAGTTTGTATATCCCGGAAATAAGTAGTTGCCAACAATCTGTCACCTAAAAATAATACCGCCCCTTGATTGTTGATAAGTTGGTAAGGCGCCAGTCTACCACAAAGAAAGCTCGGGTTTGATTCTCGGCCGGACCAGCACTCAGGTTTTAAAAATTTTGAGAAGGTACTTCCTTGGCCCTAATATCTGCAGATATGGTTAGATCTAGGCCCTCTATTGTGGGATTTAAAAGAAACTACAAACATCTACCGTAAGGTGTAGGGTGGTGATTCCAATGTTGTGTGGTTTGTCTAATCTACTGACAGAATTATTAATATACTAATGTATGAGAGCTGCTGTAGTGGACGATTAAAAGACTCTCGTGTAGTTCATTTGAACATTTACATGGATAAAAGCACTATAAAATTAATAAATGTTCATTATACGTTATTCGTAGCTTGGCTGCATAATAGGCTTCAAGCGCGCTATATACTCTTGTTTCTGGGAGCCTTCAAGTGCAAGTTAAAATATCTGAGCATTAGCTACCCGCCTCAAATAGCACAAAATGCTACCTGTGGTCTAGCTTAAATGTAATTTTAAAATCTTGATTGGAAATAAAACTGAACTGAACTAACCTGAGCATTACAAGATAATATTTGCACCAACTCTCTGATAAAATTAGAAAAACAAAACATCTAAAATAAAACAAGTTTTGAGAAATACGCTACCTCTGTGTAACGTGAATGCGATTTGTTATATATTTATAAATATTTATAGTTTTAATTCAAATCTTTGTCATCCGCTACCTAAAGTTGTGTGTTAATGAAGCAGATGCACGTGAGCAATAAGGTCAACAAGGAGTAACCAACAGCTCCGGTTTTTTATGGCAGCCCTTCCGTGCCATAGTTTTATTACATTTTTTGTAGTTTGACAAATCGATGTTACTTTAAGGCAACCATCTTAAAAGTTCTTTCGGTGTTGTTCAGCACGCTTTATTCCAATTACACCATTTTATACGTTTTTCTTGGCGCTTTTCTAGGAATTTTGAATTATATATCTAAATCCACCAACAAATAAAGTTCGTGTATACCATAACTTAGATTAGATTAACATACGATTTGGTGTCAGGCATCAATTGTCAACAATAAACACCTTTTGTGAATTGATTTCAACAAAAAATAAATAGTTGACTAAGTTAATAAATAAATAAATAGGCACCAAGCACTGACCTGTAACCCTTTGAATGTAGTGATAGAATTATTCTCCAGGTCAAGGTACATCAGTTTAGTCAGATTCTCGAAGACTGTACTGTCCAAACCAGTAATGTTGTTATTACTTAGATTCAACCATGTGAGTAAGGGAAGTCTTGACAAGCCTTGAAACACAAACACATTAGAAGAAATTCAACACTTCATATAAAAAAAAAGTAGTAACAACACTGTGTGGCCGTAAGAAGATGGCCATGCCGTCAAGTAGAAGCATATAGAAGGTGTTAATTATTGATAAAACGCAAACTTTGAAACACTAAATACGTCAGACGTTCTGGTAAAGGTTAAATGCCCAAAACGTCAAACCCTTACACTACTTACGAAGATGATCATGAATGATTTCAACAAGTCACTAGAAGGACTTTAGAACATTGTCGTTTAAAGATTCGTCAGAATGAGCTCCAATGTATTGACCAAAAACAGAAAACAATATACCTTCCAGCTTTGAGATACAGTTACTTTCTAAAGAAAGCTCCTCCACATTCGGACATCCCTCAAAACCCTGTAAAGTGACAACATAAACATCTTTACCTCCACAACTTTAACTTTTGCTCTAAGAGCAGGTTAACTGTACTTATCAAAATAATTTTACAAAACAATTAAACAATTGCCCAATCCAAGGAAGTTCTAATGGACAAAACGATTCTAAACGAATAATGTATATATCAGTGCATTACATGCTTTTATTTTCGTTTTAAAATACAAATCTGTAACATTTTTAGTTACATTTTATTAAAAGGCGGCTTCTGTGAACTGTCAAAATAATTAGCGAGTCCTTTACATTTTACCTTTACAGATATTCTATTTGCAACAAAATAGGATGTTTCTATTATTGCATTATTTCAATTTAGGCTAGACTAAATAAATGTGCTGTGGCACGGATCAGGCCGACCCTCATTTTTCCCAAAAGCAAAAAAAAAAAAAAAGATAAAAAAAATGAAAAAAAAGTGTGATCGTTCAATTTTAGTTCCAGTTTTTGGATTTCTGTTTGCGCAAGGAGAAAACATAAACAAACAAATGTCAAAACAACTTCGTTCTTTAACACGTGACTATATAGTTTCAAAATATTTTGACTATTCTTTGACCAAAAATGATATAGTTCTTTTTGTTGTCTTTTTTATCCCTTATTCATTAAAATCAAATGTTGATTAAACTCAAACAAGTATTTTCAACTTTTAGTAATGTTAAAATTACAGCGTTTTGACACATGGTTTGACACGGTTTTGATTTATGTGAATCACATAACTATATATATTTTTTCGTCCGGCCGAAAGCTCCATGCACCAACAAATCAATTTGGTTTGTCCTGTAACTGGTATCTGTGGTACAATTTGTGTTAATACTATAAATATCTGTACCAAACTAATTCTTCAAAAGTTATGTTTTTACTGGCACTGCTTGTTCAAAGCTTAAATAGTTTTTCCATATTCTTTCAATGTGACCTCATCGGATCACATCCTTTAATTAATACAGTTATCTATATAAAGCTAGATAGGGCAAGTATAATTACAAATTTTCAGTTTTACTGTAACATTTTTATAATTATTTTATTAAAGCTTACTGATACTTCTGAGCTACAAAGGATTAAGAAACAGAACTGATATTTTGTGCAAAGTTACGTCTTTGAAGAGGTACTGTTTTAATGTGCAGTCTCAGAATGCATTATGCGAGCACTTAATTTCGTATTTTCTTTGGGGAACACGCGCCAAA
Organism: Zoanthus sansibaricus; assembly: GCA_026122405.2. Taxonomy (NCBI): domain Eukaryota; kingdom Metazoa; phylum Cnidaria; class Anthozoa; order Zoantharia; family Zoanthidae; genus Zoanthus; species Zoanthus sansibaricus. The sequence continues at coordinate 5,111 of JAPEIX020055970.1, read as the reverse complement.
CCCCCGAGTCGCCAACGTTTTTTTGCCTTTTCGTCAATGGTTTTAGAATAACTTAAATATACTTTCTTTAGTCGATTTCGAAAACTATTTACATTCGATAAGCGTGACTCTTTTTATGTTAAATAGGAGACTACGTTTGCACTCCTCCATCGTTTGTCCTGCCGTTGCAACTATCTAAACCGACATAACTGCTATCGGAAAAGTCACTTTCAGCGTCGTGTAATACACAGCTTTGTTCAGAAGTTACACCAGTTCCAATTCTACTACACTTGCTTGAATGTTTTCCAGACCCATTTACGTACAAGGACGATTCTTCTGGAGTTGAGAATAAAAACTTTTCGATGGTTTGTTTTAAATCAGTAGCTGCAGCTTCCACGCTTTCGTATTTCTGTTGAAAGTACTCTTTCTCAACATTGATATCACTTTTAACGGCACCTCTTAAAGACGCAAACTCGGAATCAATAAAAGATTGGGTTTCTTTAACCGCAGCATTGGCTGCATTTAATAAGTCTTCGGAAAAATCCAACAGTTTCGTGATATCCATGTTTTTACATGCTTCGGTTGTACCTCTTGCCATTTCTCGAGCTGTGTTGAGAATGACTCCAATCCTATGAACAAATGTTTTTGTGTATGACCGTCTACTTCCCTTTATCACTCCAGTCATCCGCGGCTTTAGTAACATGATTTGTTGCTGCAATATTGGAATCTTTGTTAGTCTCAATAAAAAAATCAAATTGTTCAGGACTAGGTATACATATTACTCCAACAAGGTGCTTTCAACTTTCAAAACATACTAGTATAAGATTTACTTTGAAAAATGTGACATAGGATGGGTGCTCAAGATAAAAGAGGAAAAGAATCCTTAAGGAAGGAAGGAAGAAAGGAAGGATAGAAGGAAGAATAGAAGGAAAAAAGGATGAAAGGAAGGATGGAAGGAAGGAAGGGAGGATGGAAGGAAGGAAGGAAGGATGGAAGGAAGGATGGAAGGAAGGAAGGAAGGAAGGGAGGATGGAAGGAAGGAAAAAAGGAAGGAAGGAAGGATGGAAGGAAGGGAGGATGGAAGGAAGGAAGGAAGGATAGAAGGAAGGATGGAAGGAAGGAGGAAGAGAGGAAGAAAGAGAAGAAAAAAGGAAGAATTTTAAGCCAGAAAAGGTTTTGCAATGATAAATTAGTGATTTAATATGTCAATTCGTGGAGGTAAAAAAGGTTGGAAAGGTTCGGAGAGTATGTAGTTTTTCAACATCTAACCTGGATATCTTGTCCTTGATGAAGAAAATCTGATGTGACCTTCAGAAGTTTCAAAACGTCTTCCGCCACTTCTTTCTCAACCTTCAGTAAAACAACGCCAATAGTCAACAAAACACGCTACCTAAATTTCTATAAGAGGCCAGGTCGTGTTTAATTATGTGAGAAATGGCAAACGTCATCCTAATTCGGCTTCGTGGAGGAATATATAAGCATGTATTCCGTAGAGCGAGTGAAAATTGTGGTCTTAAAAAATTACAATTTATACTTAAATATACTCCAAATTGCACGCGACATACAGTAAAAACCCGCACACAAAAACCTGAATTTCAAAACTTTAAATCATCCAGCCAGGCTAATATTTTTTTGTTAGGTAAACTGCTGAATGATGGTCATTGTCTGTTTATATTTGAAACTCACTTCACATAACATTGTTTTTCTTTAAGCAAGAGTACATTGATGTCACCTTTAACGTCACCTCTTAAACACAAACTCTGAATCAATAAAAGATCGTATTTCTTTTACCGCCGCACTGGCTGCATTCAATTAACCTTCGCCATAATCGAATAGTTTTGTGATATCCATGTTTTCACATGCCTCGGTTGTACTTCTTGCCATTTCTCGAGCTGTGTTGAGAATACTGTAGTCTGTATATTTCAAGAACCTTAGTTTGGCCAGAATTTAATTTTAATACTATTTATACCAGAAACTGTTCTTATACGCGAGTTTTTACTGGATCATGTGATAATGTAATAATAATATACGTGAAAAAATACGAGATAGATAGGAATAATTATGCAAAAGCAAATTCCTGATGACGCTGGACACCTTCAATAAACAAATGCCATCAGTGCTGCTACAATACTACTTAAGACTTAAACCCCATTAGGTTCTTGGGAGAACATTGGGACAAAGAACGAAACTTCTCCATTTTTGTAGGTCTTGAGCCAATTAGCAAGCTGCCTCCTAGTAAGAGTGACGTCAGCGAGAACTTGCTTCGGTGTCCCTCGAAGTGTGTTCACGGTCTGCCGAAACTCCTCTATCCACTCGCCGACGTTATTATTTCTGCTTTATTGCAAAAACAAAATAGTATTTACTAATTTAGTAACATTTTTATAATTATGCAGCTTCTATAACTGTTACCTTGTTACTGTAACTTGCCATTGTTCGAGATTCAATTTCTTCCTGTATTTCGTCCATTGAGCACACTGATTCCCGGATGGACATGTCCCATGAAGCATTACAACCATCACAAAAGGCTTGGTTTAGCTCTTCATCTAAGGAAACCTATCGAAGGGCAACGTTCAAATCTGTATGAAACCTACTTTTTGTAATAGTTGATGAGCACTGTTAGAATAGCCTGCTACCTACTTTAAAAAAAACACCAATGGGAAGGCGAATAGTGGTGGATATATCTAGCGCTAGGCACCGACCCCAAGGGAGATAGTTGTTTTAGTATTAACCAAAATAATGGCATATAAATGCAATTTATTTTCAAAGAAACAATGCAATCATTGTAAACCTGTTTTCTATTTTTAGCACTCGCGCTTCCTGTCATTTTGACTTTCGCCTTAAATTCAACTGTCTTGGATATCGCGAGTTACGGGAGCTAATCAAAGCTGTGGAACATGGTTATTGATTGCTTTGGTAAATGCTAAATTCTACTATTACAAACTTGCATTCTGTTCAATCTGGGTCTATTTTCAAGTCTTCAAGTAATGAAAATCGCGCCTAGGCTTCCTGTTGTGGTGTTACACTCACTGTCCTGCACGGCGACAGAGGCTACCGTCTATTGACATAGTACCCACAAAAACTGAGTTGAGATCTAGAGTTCATGATCAACCTTAGTATTTTGTGTGGTGACAAATGCAACTAGCAAATGTTATCTGTTTCATATATGATTAAGTTAACTGTATTTCAAATAGGTACGCAATCATTTACCTCATGCATTAGGACGTCGCCGTCTTCACTTGACATTGCAAACTTTGCCACTTGTATTACAATGTTCTTGATGTGTTCCTGAGTGGCACCAAGTGTTTCTTCTGTAGAATTGTTTTCTTCCATTTCCTATTTTAAGCAGTGCACAAAAAAAGTTGAAAATATCAAATTAGCTTGGTCAACAAATGAATTTAGCAAACTATATTATTAAGCGGTTAATGCGCTGCTTTGTTCCGTTATCAAGTTGAAACTGAAAGTTTCACCGGAGATCACTCCCAATCTGCTTCCCTGAAATACATAAACTTCTCTTTTTACAAAAAACTGGTATGTTATGTTAGTAACAATGGCGCAGCTTTCCATTGAGGTCCTCTAAATACCTTCCACTCCGGACAGCTTTACCTTCAGTTTATATGGTATTTCATGGAAAATACTCCGCCCGGGGCGAGTCATCGAAAGAAAGAAATTCTAAGCAAAAGAATTTTCAAAGCTAAGCTAATTCTCGCTAAACCAGCTCTAAAGAGAAACGAATTTGTATTCTTTGAGTTCATTAATCACAAACTCTGTCATTTTATTTGAGCAATTCCATCTACTAACGTCCACCATCATAAAATATAAAAGTACTGCAGGTTCATATTATGTAGCTCGAGTTGTTCTAGAATAAAGGAAAAACTATTTATACAAAGGAAGTTATCTTGTAATAAACGGACGTCTTGCCTTTGCAATGCAACTTATCTGCAGCACCGAGACAGTTTTTCGTCCCGGAAGAAAGTATAAATGGTTTAGCTGCGTTTTATTGAGAAATGTATGAAAAATTGTCTTGCCCAGAGTAACGCGGTCGTCCGGTAGAACTTTTCCCATATGTGGAAACAGTACCCAAGGGGATAAAAGCCCACATATAAGAAACTAGAATTTAAAAACCATTTTATTGGAGACCCATTTTCAAATGATTAAAAGCTTTAAAAGCTCCGTTCTTGTTTTAGCAAAAATAACATTTTATAATGCAGACAAAGTATATTCCATTTCAGAACTCGTTTATAATTTTTGATATGCTTTCACTCTGAAATTGTGCCGTTAGACTAATGATTAAGAAGCTCTTTTTTATTTGATTCTGAACATACTTTATGACTTGATTTAAATGATTTCTGACGTTCACAAAAAGCTATATAAATTCAGGAGTGGTTGGCCTGGTATTTTTGCAAATTTCTATTGAAAATAACCAAACAAACGCTTAATTTTAATGAATTTTATCCCATTTCAAATAAGACTGATAAAAACGCAAACTATCCATTAAAACTATACAGAAGAACGACGTCGGAAGAACGTTTTCAATCATATGATCATATCACGTGATGCTGTAGTAATTTCATCATGATTAAACTTACATAAAGTTCTGACAGTTTCTTAATGATATAAAAGACGTCACTGAATTGCATACATTTGCATAGAAAGCCGTAGAAACCATTTGACCACTAAAAGCACAAATATGGCAGATAGCACATACAAAGCTTTAAGTCAATCGAATGATGCTAAAACACATTTTATGGCCATCAGTAATAATAATATATTAATATTGCTGGATATGTCCCTAAAATTCTAAACATACAAATACGAATAGCAAAACACTTTAGTACGCCAGTGAAAGTCTTCATGTCCTAACTTTGTTCTTTACACGTACCAAAAATATCTTTTGAAGAAACGATGCCGTATTGCCAATCGACTCGAGCAATTCTGATCCATTCGCTTTGTCTTTATATTTGGCGACCCAAAGCTTGGAAAGTTCCAAAATCATCTCCATAGCAACAAAAGACTGTAAAATCGTTATTGCTAGAACAAGAAATAGTTACAATGAATCATTCAGATAACAGTTGGAAGACATAATCATCAAGAATTAGATAGCACAGCGTGCCAAAAACTAATTCGAGCAACTA
>JAPEIX020055937.1:0-11345 GCA_026122405.2 Zoanthus sansibaricus | reverse complement strand
TAAATTTATGCCACATTGAAAGCGTTTACGAGTGTTATAACGTTCTGAAACCTAACGCAAGTATTTTGGAATATTTACAACTATGTGTTTTGTTAAAGGTGTGACTTCTCGCTCTCTCTCGCAAGTATTTTTGAGTATCTAACAACAAAACGAGGCTAAGACTGTTTAAATGCAGTCATTTAAATCAACGGCAACTGAGAATTTAAAACTGGTTTATTGACAGGTGCTAGTATTATAGATATTTAGGGTAAAATTTGACACAGGGATTTATCACAGAATATTCAATGTTCGTTAATGGTCAGCACTTACTTGGTTTGGAAGGACACAGGATCCCCTTGTACAAGTGTATTCCCCTGCTTGACAAGGCCTTATGGGAGCAAGGGCACAGCCAGGGAAGGTGACGTCATCGATGGCCATATCCGCAGAGTAAAAGAACTTGCTGGATTCGAATGCTACTTTGAATCCTAAAAGGCAGTGTAATAAGATAAGCATCTAAACCTTAAATTGCAATACAAAAACCGACGCAAATGACGTACTCATTCACTCCGAAACGTCAGTACACAAAATTCTTTTCACTACGGTGTAAAATTTATCCTTTTTTTAAACTGTAAGAATCTAAGACTATTTTGTCGTTAAAAAATCCATTTTAAATTTTCGCAATTTCAACGCCGTCGAGAGTCGTTTTCAAGGATACATTTAGAACTGTGTTATGGTGATATAAAATCGCACGATAATAATTTTTAAATCGTGTTTCTGAAGTAGCTTATAAAATAACTCTGCTCTAGCAGAGTTTAAATGTTCAGAGCATTTATTTTAAGGATGAATAACATTTCATGAATTCGGCAATCAAATTTCATAGCGCTTTTTTTAAGACGGTGAACTCGTTAATGAAATCACGAACATCTCTCAGGCCATGAGTCATCATCCTACGTTTACCATTCAAAGAATGGTGTTGCCCGATGTAAGTGACAACATCTCATTGTTGTACCACAAATTACAAGTAAAGCCATTTGATCAAGATATCTAAACCTTAAAAAATAAAATAATTAACATTTTATTGCTGTTGCAAACTTGGTGAATATGTATTACTTTTTCTACCAAAAACAAGAAACTGAAATATATGCTTTCATTTTTCAAACCAGCAATGATCAGAAAAAAATTCTAAGCCCTTGATAGGTATGAAGCAAAAAGCTTCCGAACACCAGGCAGTGAATGCTCTACTAAATGGAACACAATGAGTCTTGGAGAGCATTTTATAGATTGGAGACTAGAATCATCAGTCTTAACCAAGCCCTCGCACGCCACCGTTAAAGTCCGGTGTTTCGAAAGATTGTGGAATCACGAAAACCAAAATCATTTATACCTGAGTCAAGAGCCCCAAGGCCGACATACGCTCTTTTCCAAACATTTCCTTGATTTCTGGAGACTTCAAATATTATAGAATTAGTGCCTTTATGTGTGAGCCGCACTGACAATGCACCGGGAACTCTTCCATACAAATGGTACCAGAACGAAAGCGCACAGTTAGGACCGGACTTTGTCATGTTTGGACTCTGGAAGCGGGCCGTATCAAAGAATCCACCATTATTAGCTTCCACGTAAACATAAAAACCTTCAAAAAAAATATCCGAAACAGTTAAATTTCATCTGACGACATGGAGTAAAACAAACTAAGTTTATTCAAGAATTCCACTAGTCTAACTGCACACTTACAACTACTGTTTCCACAAGTGTGATCAGTACTTGGTCCTGTTCCTAGGGAAGGTGTAGATCCACTGTGTCGTGACCACTTGAAAGTTCCTACACTAACATCTTGCCAATTGCAGGTTCCAGGCTCGAATGTGCACGGTCCTAAAAACAGAAAGTCAAAAGTTTTAATTCTGCCTGCAGATTCGTTCGAGAACAAAATAATAAAAAATGTTTTAGCAGTGAAACGCAAAAGAACCGAACTCAAACTCATATCTGTTATTCTTGGTAGAAAAAAAAACAATTGTTACAGCAGAAGGTACACTTTCTTTTAGTGGAAAAATTATAACACAAAATAACATAAAATGCTTATTATGAAAAACATTTTCGATCAGCGTTCGATCATACAGTACTTGTAGTATTTACGTAGAATGTATTATTTCATAAAATAGTATTATTTCAATCCAAAATTGCACAAATAAAAACACAGCTTTACGTTTTAATGAAGGAAAAGATTCATATTAAAGTTCTTTTCTAGTACTTTAGGATAGTTTCAAAGAATTACGAGAAGCCTTGGTAAGGGTTTTCGGGCCATTGAGATACTTAGGAAGAAAGGTTTGCTCGTTATTTGATGAAATAAAGATTCTTTGCTTCTTTTCAATGTACATACTCGAGAAAGAAATATTTTTTTGCAGTGGTTAAAAGTTTTTACTCTACTTGCGCGGGAGTGAACATGAATATTCATAGACTAGTTCGTGATTGAAGATTTGTTAGCTAACCATGATGTGAATGCCTGAACAAAGTAAATCGTTTTAAATAGTTGATCGAAATAACTCAAAGGAATACCTAAGAAACTTAACAAAACCACTTGAAAACATCTTGATAAAACCACCTACCACATCCATTTTCGTCGGACCCATCATTACAATCATTGCGATAGTCGCAGACTTTTGAAGATGGAATACATCTCTTGCTAGTCTTGCACCGGAAGCGGCCAACACCACAGGCTGAAGGTGTCGGTGTAGGGGACGTTGCTGGTGAAGCTGTTGGAATCGGACCATTGTATGGACGACAGTACTGCGTCATTGACACATCATCAATAGCAATATCACCAGCGTAACTCTTCCCTCTAACAGCCTCAATGATCACCTAATTTAAATAGGAATACAAATTCCGTAAGCCACTATAATCACTAAAAGATATCTTTAGACTAGCAAATTTGAGCAAAAAAAAGGATCCGGCTGTTGAGAGAGATATGACACGGTTTATAGCAACGGAGGCAGAATGATTGTAAGTAATTAATTTTAAGATAACCAGAGTACTCTTTCCCAAGGACAAGAAAACTTTGAAAAACAGAACAGTGTTTACACCAAACCTACAATTCCTCATTAGTTCCACATAACCGGGGTTCTTAGTTGTCTTCCAAAATATTTACATGATGAAAACAGGAAAACTCTTGGTATAAGTTAATTTCCATAAATATCCGTTGGGTGGGTGAGCTTTTCAATTATTTCTCTTAAATCTTGCGCCAAGGTAGATCGACCAATCTCAAGGGCAGGTGCAAAACAGAACATAGTTATCGTACGGGTGATAATCTTTTATCAAATTGCAAATAAACATCCCTTCGGTTGTTTTAACGCCACAAACAACCATAGTATTCTCAGGATTATAACCCACAGGTTATCTGTGTATCAGAAAAGATGCGGATCATCTTTGAGATTCTGAAGTTGGTTTGCGTGTGTGAAAAATTTGTGGTAATTTTTACAAAAATGTTCTGCTAAATTAAATGGTATGTAAAATTTGATTATTCCAGTCTGTATCCCAGGTTTTCTAACTACCGGTACAACTTAAATTGGCCTTACTATCTAAAAACAAACAAATAATGCTGCCAACGTCGAAATGTTCGATTTTGTTATTTTGCACATTGTTATACATGTGCAGCCATGCATGACCAGTGGTTTTAAGAATGTGGTTATTTGCTAAACGTTTTGGGATATTTTCACAACTGCATTTGTTAGTATAGTTTGTTGTGTTTACCTTCTCGCAAACAAGTTGTTTTATGATGCTTAACAGTTAAATGGGATGATACATGGGGAAGAAATAAATGAATAAGGAGGCCGTTTATACGCCAGTGCGGATAATCTGTTAAATTTTGTTTATTCTAAAGATAAAATATGGGATTGCAACTTATCTGTGGTGCTGGTTATAGTTTGAAAACACGGTATCCCAACAAGTTATTATTACCTGGAACGGTTTGTCACTTTGAAGAACAACCTCAGTCCGTACGTAAAAGTTTCCAACACTTCCAGCCTTTGTGAACACCAGCGCTTCAGCGCAGCCATTACAAGGGCGAGTATAAACATTTATCTTTCCAATATCAGAGCCAAGTACGTGATAGTAGAAACGTAATCTGCAAGAGGTATCCCCTTGGTGTGTTGGGTTGATGAAACCACTGGCGATACGAGCTTTGTCACCTTTTTTCCTCGGCCATGATGCTTCAGCATAGATATAATATCCTACAAACATATTTCTTACAGTAAACACTTTAAGTCTATTTGAGATGAGTGCAATCCTTCAGCGCTAATGTATAATTTGTCCTCAAACTTCATGATTGACACAGATCAAAAAATTTTTTAACCCTTAAGCCTAAGTGTTCCCACACACGTGTTCAAAGTGTCGGGAGGTTTCTTCAGCCAAATTTGCACTAGAGTTAGCATAAAAAAACTCAAAATGTAACGCAAGTAAAGCGGACTCTATAAGGAATGTGTGTTTGTATTAATTGTAATGCCAAATTTCTGACAAATTTTGACACAATCGAAGAATCAAACATGTAAAAAATCAAGTCAGTCACAAAAAGTATTTTCTTTTCCGAAATTCTTAAGATCAGAGTTGGAGTGAGTTTTCGTTAAACAAAGTTGTATCACTATTTAAATCTATGATATCGATCTTTAAATGTTAACTTTAACCTATGTTCTTCTCTCCAAACAACAATACTTGCATGTACACTTATTACCCTATCGTGATAAATCGTGTAAACACCTACTATCATTCTTACGATCTGATCCTAATAGGCCCCAGCAGAAACGTGTAAAAGTCGTAATTGTTTTAAAATTTATAGTTGTTATAGCGGAGCTCCTGCGGAGCACCATACTTAAAAAACTATAGTATATGCATAGAGTTGAATTTTCTACGTCATGACGTCATGTCCATCCATTGTCTGTCCGTCCGTACGACGTCCGTGTACATGAGTGAAATATTTCCTTTTCTCCTTCATCTTTCAAGTGATTTTTTTCTAAATGGTATATGTTTTTTTTTCCTTCGTGAGTTCTTTGATATTTATTTGGTATTTGTAAATTGTTTGTGTATTTGGCAAGAAATCAACCTTCGTGGCCTCTGTTTCCGTCGTGTTCGATACAGTTAAGTACTGTTTTATCATTTGAAGTGCTCAAAATAAATCAAATAAATTGAAAAAAATCTTACTTTTAGGGCTTCTACCACCCATACTACAAGGGCTATTAGGTTGAATCTCTTTCGGAGCTCGGTTTTTAGGCAGTGCCTAAATCTATATATTGACCTTGCTCTCTATGACATCTCGTAGCTCAGTGGACAGAGCGCCAGCCCGGTATTCGGGAGGTTATGGGTTCGAATCCTATCGGGGACTCAGATATTTTCTTTGTCCCATGCTGTGTGATTTTTGAGCAATTCAACTTTCACATTTATTACAAAGCTCAAAGTTCAAGATCTTTATTTTTCATTTAAGGTGGATAAACTTTGTTGTTGTCATTTTTGTCTTTATAATAATTATATACGATTTAGTTTTATCTGTTTTCAGATCACTAACAATTCCTCAAATTAAAATGTCTCCCAAAAGCATGATTTTAGCATAAATTATATTTTGCCAATCATAACAAATCATAAAACTTATATTTTTCTTTTCCTCTTTTACTTAAAATTGAAATAAATGAAGACATGAAGGATTCTTAGACTTTAAAGTAGTTCTAAATTTGATGATTTTATTACATTGCAATTTAACTTTGAGTTGCACAATTTGAAATCATATACTCGTGAATTCAAATCAAACTTACTTTTAATGCTGTTTCAGTTTTCCCTACAACTTACAACCCACTCAGGACATCGGTATTAATAATCCGCGACACTGTTCACGTGATAACTATCATGCATTGCGAGTTTAGAAGCAATTTAACGAGGAACTCAACGGACTCAATAAAATCACAAGGAGCAGTGCGTGGCTTTTTTCTTTCGAGAAAGATGCAAAGCACAAAATGCAAAGAGCTAGAACTATTATAGTATTCGCCTGCTATAGGTTGTAAGCATCTTACAATCATGTCTATAAGAAAAAATCCTACATTATGGACGACAAAAACAACTAAACTGAATGAGAAGAAACATTCAGCCACGGTACTCACTTTTGTGAAGTGAAGTTGTGGAAGTTATGTGTGCCAACGTATCTGGACAGTATTTCATTCACATCTTTTATTCTTTCCTCTAAAAAAGTAGCAGAAAGTTTTCAAAGTTACGTTACGATCTATATTAACGAGTGACTGTAGTTTCGTCACATCAAAGAAAGACACGAAAAATTCTTTACCATTTATCCTGTAGCTTGTTGTAGTATACTGAAACATAAAAGAAATATTGAGTAACTTACAAAATCTCGACCTAATTGGTAAAATTCATCGACATAATTACATCAAACTTGAAATCTATTTGTTATAGCCTACTAGCAGAGAAAAGATGACGAATCAAAATAGTAATGAGCCCGTTTTTGCTATAATATCTGTGGATTGAATTAATAATTAAATTTGTTCATCTTTTTTTGACCGATTAGTAGATTTATACTAAAACAATTAGACCTCTCGCTCGACTGACGACGAGGTTGAATAGCCTATTCTGTCTCTATGGCCTCGTGGGCTACTGACTCGTAGTCGGTTCATCCTCGAGGTCTTAATAGAGAACTTAAGCACTGAAACATTTTTTCATGACGGAGGTCTCTTTTCCATGAGTGGACTGGATCGAGAACGGCGTTTTTGGCGCGAATTTTTACCTTAAGCAGCGCACGTACTACAACGACGGACGCACGCAGGGTAAAAAGGAGCGAAAATTAACCTTGAAGAGTTCAGTCGTAAATAAAATTGTAAAATTGGCTACAAATAGGGCAAGAACCTGGAGCAAAAGTCTGTGTTAGAGTGGTTGTAAGTAAATACTCGCAATCCATAACCTGTGGTACTCAACTGTGACCTTTTGTGTTACTAATTTTCATCGTACGTTTGCGTTTTCTGCGCCATCTTGAATTCTTTACAGTATCTCGTTTTGTCACGTCACATACTGATGCACAAATCTCAATCTCGCACCTTGTGGTGAGTAGTTTTACTTGTATAAGAACAGAAAAGTTTTAAAGCTGATTATAACACTTTGTATTGAAAAAAATATCTTTGTTTTTCAAATTATGAAGATTCTTAACAGAAAAAGAAGAAATGTAGTTTCATTACCTCAATCGAGTATTAAGCATTTCGTGCTCTTTTAATAAAACTTGAATGTACTTCACTAATCTATGCAGGGCTCGACACTAACGGTGGTCAACTGGAGATTGGCCAGTAAAAATCACGTCTTGGCCTGTAAAAGCTTGGAATCACAGGCCATTTTGGCCTGAAGAAACTCTTGATTTCAGTATTTGCATATGTCACTTTTAAAACTTTACAATATTAATTACTTGGGCTTTTGAAATGAAAAACCTTTTCAAAACTTGAAGACAGACTCACAAATTAATGTCATTTGCCACGCACGTAACGTGAACAATAAAATCTGCCATGTTGGCCGGGTATTTTGTCCACGAACTGGTTCTAGCTGTGCTCAGTCCTTCTCGGATGGATGAGATAAACATCTTTAACATGTGACTCCTACTGTCGCCATTTTGTTTATGTTTTGCCTGTTTTGCTTCAAAAATTATGGCACAGAAGCGGTTGTCTAACTTTTTCTTGAGTGTTTCAAAACGAACAAGAAATGAGAATGAAGATGAAACTTAGGAACAGCTTGAAGTGAAGCAAGATGAGAAAGACAAGTAAGAAGTTGAGAAAGGGAAACAAGGGAAAAACTCAGAGTTGAGTGGAAGCAGTTGTATATCCCTGGCTGGACTATAAAGATGGGAAGAGCATCCCTAAATGTTGATACACTATAGGTGTTGATGAACATTTCAATGAATGGTTGTGGGTTCCAGGAGTATGATGCTACACGAGCTGTGCAACGATGGCTGAAGCGACCAGAGTTCATGGATTGACTCATAAGGGAAAGACAAGCTGTTCAACCATTACTTTAACTTAATGGTAGTTAACCTAATTATTTGAGTTGCTCCTGCAATTGGCCAGTACAACTTGTATTTTGTCCAGTGAAAATCTGAATGCACTGGACAATGGACCAGTACACCAAAAAGTTAATTTCGAGCCCTGCTATGATTACAGTACTTCAGTCTATAGTTGATAAATACAACAGAAAATTTTTGCCTTTTTTTTCATTTGCTTTTCATATAGTATATATACTAGTCAATTTTCTTTATGGAATCCAATTTTTTTCTCATGAAAGGATCGGACTCACTGAATATATTTTCTTGTTTAATTTGTTTTGGTCATTATCCTAATGATCTTCAAGAAAACTACAAAATAGAAAATATATATGCTAAATGCATGTAATATGTACTAAGATCAACGAAAACATTTTCAGTTCAACTCTTTAATGCAAAATGCAATAAAATAAAAGTCAGATAATATGATAAAAAAATTATAACAAAATTGAAGAACGTTTTCAGGATGTGGACTAAATTTTGTAAAATTTAAGGATATTTGAGGTCTCAAAATGTGAAAAGAAAATTTAAACAGTTTTTGAGGTTTTTGAGGAGCTGTAAGAACTGTGTTTATGTCTACCTAAAAAAAATGAAGTACAATTCTGTATAAAGTAAGTGCCATACTATTTCGGGTGCAAACGCGTAGGTTGGAGTTAGATATTCATATGTCCTTGCTGTACAGGACACCTTACAGTCAAACCCTCTTGTAACTCTTCTGAATCCTGTTGAAAAAAGCTTCATTCAATTAACACAAGCAACAATTATAAACTAACTTGAAGAAGAAGATAATATTATCTGATAGAAAGTTTAAAGAAAAAAACAATTTAGCTTTGGAGAAATGTTTTGACAGACATTTGCCTTTGTTCTGAACATCCAAATTTGTAAACCAAAGAAGTGTCACTTTGTCATACACAGTGTTCAAATAATGGCATGGATGGTAAAGTTGGTAAGATCAACTACAAGGTTCCTGGTTCAATACTTTGCCAAGATTTAAAAATTTATATATTGCGATTTTCTTTTCCAACGAAGCTTACTCAGATTTTCATCCTAACACGGGCGGTAAATGGAGTAACAGCTTGTAAAATGCAGATTTTCTTCCTTAAAGGTCGGTAAATAGAGTACCAGCTGGCTTGTAATTTGAGCATTAGTGTAACCTTATTTTAAAACCACCAAAGTTCAACTCGGATTTCTATCATGAGGAAGTCGGTAAAAAGAGTACCAGATTTCGGTTTGAACACTTGTGTGATCTTCTTTTCCACCAAAGCTGTCTCAACTTTTTATCCTTACTAGATCGGTAAACGGAGTACCAGCTTCTGATCTGAACATTTGTGTGTCTTTCTTTACCACTAAAGTTCCCTCTGATTTCCATTCTTACGAGGTTGGTAAATAGAGTAACAGCTTGTGGACGGAAGCTAACCTGTAATGGGTTACTGTCAAGTTCAGGGGGAAGTTAGTTACTCTGTCATCCATTTAACATCATAGAATCTAGAGATAAACACCGGTTCAAAGGAAGAAACTTAATCTTGGTGTACCAATGAGAGTGATTTAAGAAAATTAAGCTAAAACTTCCAAAAAAAAAATCTAAGAAACACATACCCATAATCTTTACTGCTGGAGGCAGATTGTTGTTGATTTCTGGTAACAAATCTTTCTCTGGTACCATGTGAAGGAAACAGAGCAACAAATAATTACCAGCACAACACAGAAAAATGATAAAATAAATAATAAGTAAACCTTGCTTTAATGTCTTTAACTAGTAATGTTCTAAAATGTTTACACTGTTCTAGCGTCTTAAAATAATAAATTCAATGCAGTATATAAGCTAAGTATGTTCAAGCATTAGCCATTCAGGCTCAAAGCAAAAAGAGATTTTAGGACCAATACAAAATCAGTTTATTTAAGTAGCTGTGGAAAAAAAATGGAATCCAAACCCATAACCTCTGTAATAACAGTACAGTACTCTAACCAACTTAGCTATAAAGCCTCAATGGTTCACTCATTGGTTCAATGGGGCATACATTGTTTAGTGAGACTGAGTTTTTTTCTTGTTCTTCTTCTTGTTTCATCGTCGTTGTCGTCATCTTTTTCTTGTTCTTGTTCTTCATATTCTTGTTCTTCTTCTTGTTTCATCGTCGTTGTCGTCTTCTTTTTCTCTTCTTCTTCTTCTTGTTCTTCGTCTTTTTCATCATATTCATCTTCTTCATTATTCATCATCATCATCATCACCATCCTCATCTTCTTGTTCTTGTTCTTCTTTTTGTTTCATCGCCATTGTCGTCATCTTTTTTCTTCTTCTTCTTCTCCTTGTTTTTGTACTTTGTCTTTTTCATCATATTCATCTTCATCTTCATTATTCATCATCATCATCATCATCACCATCTTGTCTTTCGCAATTGCCTGAGCTTCTACTCGTGTCAACCCATCTTACAAAGTTCAATCTTAGCTGTTATCCTCTTCCAGGTGGTTTTGGCCTTCACCTTTTCCTTCTGCCTGGAGGTGTCCACCTACTAAGGCTACCTTGAGTATCCTCTCTGACGGCATTGTCTCTGCTATCTAAGCAGGCGTTTTTTAATTTCAAGGTCGATACTTATGCATTTAGTCTTCTGGAAAAAGTTGTTGTAAATGTTGTTGGGCCAGGAGTTGTTGCACATCTTTCACAGACAAGTAAATATTGTAAAAAACACTGACTTTGTTTATGTGCCTTTTGTCAACTTTCCAGCATTTAGAGCAATACAATAACATTCACAGCCTTCCAGATATTTTTGAGTCTATTAAATGCACACCGAGCTTTGTTTAACGTGGCCTTGATGTCCCTCTGAACTATGCTAAACGTACTGATAACACTCCCAAAAGATAATCCACCGTAATCGCACGAGCAGACACTGGAATGTGCTTTTATTTAAAGAGGCTCTTTTAATTAAATACCAGTCGCCCATTTTGAAATTGGGACTTACAGCATCAACGGATCTACAATTGCTTTAATATCACTCTTGTGTTACAAATCTGTATTACTATTTTTAGATCATTTGTGACTTCTAAGCATTGCCTGACAATGTCGTTGTAATAAACAACCAATTATTGCATAAACGTTATTTATTCTTGCATCACTTTCTAACCTATACTCTACATTCAAGATGCATTTTATCTAGCATTCGTCCTGTACTTAAGGTACATCACGTTTTCAGCACCAGATTTCTGGATGTCTCTATTCTCTTCTTCCCAATCTTTCATATAGATATCTGAACAGAACATAGCTATAATGTCGCTGAAAAAAATAGCAAAACAGTTACTGTTCATCAGCAGGATG
>JAPEIX020055838.1:0-11348 GCA_026122405.2 Zoanthus sansibaricus | reverse complement strand
CAGTGTACAATTACTTTAACCATGGTTATATGATTATTATAATTATATTAAGTATTTTTTAATAGCTCTACAAGTGTTATGGAACCAAAAACTACAGTTGTTGACTTAGTAGTTTGTGAACTGAATCAAATAATGCAGTCCAAAAGTTACTGTGTGTGTAGTTAAGGTTTAAGGGTTCAATGGTTTTTGGGCATGGAATCTAAAAACTTTTACATTTTCTTTCAAAGCTTAGTACCCTCAGTTTTGAATTTTAAGAACTCCCCATTATGGCAGACAACAGGGAGTTTAATGGGCCCTTGATTTTAATAAAGTAAGTGAGAATCTAGAATCGACTTACTGGATTACGAACAGTTGTCGGGAGAACAGTTCCTGTTCCCGCTCCACCGACAAAATTGTAGAACTGCCAGGATCTTCCAAGGGATGCTCCAAGCTGAGAAGTAGAGTTTGCAAGAAAGGAGCCCCGACTGTGACCTGCAGCATAGCTAAAGCTGTGCATCGAATCACCTGCAACAGTTAATGAGTTACAAGTAAAAAAAATGTATCCTGAGACCTGAAGACTGTATGCAACTACTGCTATTAAACAAAGCATAACAAAAAATTGCATAACATGGATGTTGAATTATTGAGAAATTATTTTTTTAAAAAACTAAAGGTAATTTATTCATGAGTTGTAAGTAAACACAGACTATACAATGAAAAAAGGTCTACAAAAAACAAGTGAATATCTGACGTCAAGTGTAAAAATATATTAATAAAAGGAGATTTAAAATTTATTTTTTCAAGATACAAAACAACAAGAAGCTGAACTTAAATTTTAAATCTTCATGAAATTTCAGTGTTCAAATGGCTTTTAAAACTAAACAAAGATGAGACATTTCATTTTAAAGGTTTTTAGATCTCTGTAAGTTTAAAATGTTATCAAAGCAGGGCTCGAAATTAAGAAAATCTCATGGTCGCATTTTTGACTGGTTGTAAAATTTTAGTTGCAAAATTAAAAATAGTTATTCGCAAAATTGCGACCGCTGTTGAAGTTTTAGTCGCAAAAGGAAATATTTAGTTCCAAATGCAACCATATCGTCGCAATTTCAAGCCTTGCGAAGGCAGGTGAAATCATGAAGACATACTTTAAAACAAGTCTGTCAACTTCATAATTTATTATAGTCAAAAATAAAAGATATTAAGTTTTTATGTTACACAAAAGATTAATCATTTAAAAATTTCACTAAACTTTATATTTCTAATGTATCTTCAAATGATGTTTTTGTTGACTTTAACTGAACATATTATTTAAATTTAAGTCAGTTAAAATTTAGATTTTATTTTCTTACTTTTGATCTCAGATGGTTTATAAGAGTCAAAATCCCCTTCATTTTTCTTTAACTTTGAAAGGCGCTGCATTTTGGGAAATGTTGCGTTTAAGTCCAGTGAGTCCTGCAGGTTGTGCTCAAGTCCTAACTCAAACGCTCGTCTACTCCTGCCACATCGAATGCGATCCAAAGGTGAGGGATAGCAAGGACTTCCAAACAAGTCTCCTGAATGATGGAAGCCCTTTCTGGTAAGTTCTTTCCCCTGTAATACAAATATAAAAATATTACAAGTCAGAAAGGGTACAATTGTTTTTGGAACTATTATTGTTAAATCCTAACAAGCATGTTACACAATATGCATATTTATACTAGAGTTGAACTTCTTTTTTTTGTTTTTTTTTTAAAAAAAATTGTGTTTCCTGATTAATTCATTTTGGCTGTAGTATTTAAATATAAATTAAATTGCTAGACTAAAATATTCCATACAATCAGACAAAATAAATTTAATTAAACTGCAGCTTTTTTAAAACTGCACAAATTCCTTAATATTGATCAATCGTCAAAAAACCCTAAATACTGAAATTTACATTTATTTACCAGATCATGTTATTATGAGAATCTTCAGCTGTATCTGATAGCAAGATAATAATAATTAAATGTTTTGCAGAAAAACAGAAATTAACTTCAGTCAATATTGACCAAAATAAAAATAAAATGAATACCAAATAACAAAAGCATTATTTATTGTCAGTAAATAATCTTTTGTAAGAGTCAACCAAGATCTATATATTTTAGGACTTTTTATCTAATAATTTTATTATACATTTTTGCAACCAATATCATCAGAACTTTTCCAACACAGATAATCAAGAACAATAATTAAAAACATAAACATACAATAATTCAATGAATAAAGAAATATATACCAGTATTAGGTGCAGTGCTTCAAAGTTATGCAAATTCTTATCTAAATTAAATGCCAATCTAATAATCTGTAGTGGTCAATTGAGGTCATCAACTTATCAAACAAAAAGACTTCATAATCAAAAATTTTGCCAAGCTTTTGACAGCAAAAGAAAATAACAAAGACTTAAATGATATTTGAAAACAAAAAAATAAAGAAATATGAAAAAGCTCTTCTGGAAGTCAAACAGTCTTGACATGCAATGATTAAGAACTTCCCTCAAAATCAAAATAATTATTTTAACATTATTTTACTTCCAAAATTATAAAACTGCCCCAAAAGTTGCGGATCCACAATTTAGTTTTAGCAATCAAAAATTCAAATACAATGCTAATTTTTTTAAAAATTGTTTAGACTTAACACCTGCTCTGTGATGCAATATGGATTTTTTTGGGAGTTAATTTCCTAAATCAGCAATTTTTTCTTAAAATATTCAATTTCAAAAACTAAAAGCAAGGTTACCATAGAACTGCAATAATCATAATTGCTAGAATATATTTTTAACGATTTGATGATAGGGCGCAATCTAAATTTACTGACAGTTCCTTAGTCAAAACTTAAAACAAATAAATATCTATTTCTTTTCTTAAATTTACTAGACATGTGTCTGCAAAAACTATTTTTAAAGTAATATTGCTATCCAGATGATTAAATGTCGCTAAATGTTTTAAAAATTTATAAAAAACGTAAATAATTAATTTTCTTTACATGGCCCACGACTGCCGAAACTTCAGTTGATGCGGCGAAGAAATAAACAAGATGGAACTGCCCTGGGTTAATTTTTTATAGGCTGAAAACTTTAAGTTAATCCTCGGTTTGGCAAGAACTCAAGCAGCAAAAACAGGACATCAAGTTTTGAATGGAAGAAAGATAAGATTGAATTGCAATACATTAAATCCATCAGAAGAGATGCGACATCAAAATCTAAATTTATAGGTTGCTTCAATCTCGGCAATCTCGAAAACGAAGGGCTTTGAATCGTCTTTCCTCTAATACTTTGTAACGGAAAATGTGATCAAACATCAGATTTCCAAATTACAAATCCGTACAGTTAGCCATACGATCAGCGCCATATGAGAATCCTAAATTGTCGGAGCACAATTAATAACAAACAAAAATATCTAACCGGTCCTGCAATTACAGTAGATGCAAACAATGGATTTCATTTTTCTATTTTGCACAATACACAGAATAAAAAGGAAGAAAGATCCTTACCTGTGGAGATCTAAACCCTGAGTTTAATATTCTGTAGGAATATAAATCTGAATGCATGCTATGGCTAAGCACAGGGACGCTGAAAGGCCTTGGAGGCAAAGGCGACTTCGCCGAGGACGCCATTTTGGCGTTCAATTTTAAAGTTAGAATCGAGCAGCGCGCCGAAATCATCGGCACTTTTCGGAACAGATCGGAAATTTTTCGTAAGTACTCGGTTGTCCCTCGTAGAATATGCCGGCCAATTGAAATATCTACTGATTAGTTTTAAAATTTTTAAAAAAAATCGACGTTTTTATAAATATATAAACTCTATACTTAAGAAATTAAACATGTTCACCGTCCCTTCATAGGCTGGTGAAAACTGAGATGAACGTTTGGGAGAATTCGAGAGCAGGTCAGTGAAACTGAAGGGTTTTACGTGCTCGAGTATTCGCAAACTTTGCCGAAATTTTCACCAGGCATTAAAGATACAAGAACATGTTTTTTTATAAAAAGAAAGAAAGAAAGAAAAGGACAATACACAAAGCGTGTATGTATAGTTAAATGTCTTTCATGAAACTGTAAATTCTCACAACATGGAGACAGCCAACCAGATCGTTCACGTTTCAATTTCATGTTTCATGAATAGCGCTAGGAAAACCCACTCGTTAACCAATCAAAACGCACGTACTATAGCTTGTAAGTCTTTTTTTGGGAAATTCGCTTTATAGTTTAAATTCTGTTCTGAATTACACGCTTTTTTTTTATAAGAACAACTTTATAAGAACAACGAGGCTCAGATTGGCCGAAAATTAAGAACAATATAAGAACAAGTTTAGGCTGAGGCTGAAAAAAAACTGAAAATGTTTCTAGTTGAAACTTTACTGAATCTTGTAAAATTTACGTTGGCATTGTGCACAATAAAAACATGAGAAGCACCGTTTCACATTTAGCATAATATCTAATATTGTCCCAAATGCATATGATACACGTATTTATGTAATATCAAAAGTTCCTCAGACGATCAGTACTGTTTTTCGATGACTTATGTTAGTTTTTCTCTCAATATTTTTCATTATTTCAAACCACTCATAGGAATAAGAACAAATGAAGAACAAATTGAAGCTGAAGCAACCAAAAAATTAAGAACATTGAGCCTCTGCAAAATTTACCGGTACTTATAAAAAAAGCGTGTAGAAAATATAATAATTTATTACTTTTGTAAATTTAATTCCGAGTTCTTGAATGTGCTTCTGTTTTTATTCCGATTTCCTCATTTTTCACCTTTTGTTTTAATTTTGATCGCAATATTTTGCGGAAAGGATTAATTTGATGCAAGTTAACAAAATAATTTTAAGAGTTCTGCAAAACCGATTTTCAAACAGAATATTGGCGGCCATCACGGGCTAATTGATAAAGCAGTAAACCAGAAAAAACCGTGTAACGCTTGTGGGATGAGGTTGGAAAGATTAATACAAGTATAGATAGCACATGCGTACTAGCTCTTTCTTGGTTAATGCGTGTAATTAGTTCAACGACGAATGTTCTGTCTATGTTGGTTTTTATCTTTTCAACGGCATTC
Organism: Zoanthus sansibaricus; assembly: GCA_026122405.2. Classification (NCBI taxonomy): domain Eukaryota; kingdom Metazoa; phylum Cnidaria; class Anthozoa; order Zoantharia; family Zoanthidae; genus Zoanthus; species Zoanthus sansibaricus. The sequence goes on along the minus strand of JAPEIX020055838.1, from coordinate 6,301 downwards.
CAGAAGAATCATTATTCAACGAATAACAATAAGCGTTGATGGTAGCCAAATATTAGCGCGCATTATCCGGCCCTCGGGAACTATTTTATAGCCAGCGGCAATTTAACTCCGAGGGCTGAACCTGAAATCAGGTTGCTTAATCTAAAAAAATATGGAAATTCATATGAACTACAAATCAGTCATTTTTATCTTGAAGCTGAAAAACTAGGGACATAATATGAAACGGTTTGTACTTAGCTTTAGTGGCATGAAACGTTAAAGAAATCAATTTTATACCAAGAACTTTTTATAACGGACGAATACCATTATTTTAGTAAACTCAAGGAGTTCGATTGAACATTTATTCTCGGTGTATATTTTTTTAAACTAAGCTAAAAAAATCAAAAACAGAAACTTTTAGGTATATGAATTTAATATTTCTTTTTGCCTGTGTGAGGAACTTAATGCGTAAAATTAATATAGTTTTTGGTGATTGGTCATAACCCTAAATGGTTATATTTCTTCATTCACTTCCTTTTAAAATTCTTGTTAGATATCCAAGTTTCGCTCAATCGCATAAAGATTGGTGTTTTGGTTAAAAAAGCTAAATAAGCAAAGACAAAGACCAAAGTAAACCTGTTTTTGTTTTCAGGAAAATATTGAAATCAAAAGGCCTTTCCAATACATATATTTTAAGCCGGTACAGTATACCAATCAATAATTACAGAGCAGCGTTGAAAGTAGAAATTATAACAGTAGTTCTACAACTAAATTTCACAGCATCATGTAAAGAATTTGCGCAAATTAAAACGCAAATTAAAAAAGACATTCGAAAAAAAAAAAATAGAACTATAAACTAAAATAATGACTTACCTTGATGATATAATAGCTGAACTCGTGAAAGCTAATGACATGACTTCCTCTTTGAGATAGTAAAAGGATATTTATACAAGACAGATCTTGCGTAGAGTTTGTTTTTCTACTGTTTGTTTGTAGCAACCATAATTAAAGAGCTGCACCACCTTTTTTCGCGTGTAAGAAATGAACAGTTTGCAATTATTTTCTATGGAAACTGTAAAATAACAACAACCTCTCTGGAAGATACAAAGATTCCGTATGTTCAAACACTAAGTGTCAACCCAAAAGAAGTCTTAGATGTGCGCAACGATTTTAAAATCCGAAACTATGGTAACCATTAGCAGCAGCTACCTTAAACTTTTAAATCATGAAAAAAGCATTCAGTTGAAAAAATTGTTCGACCTATGAATGTTTGGTGTTTCAAAGATTTCCTTTCACCCAAACGGTTAGGACATAAAAATATTGCTTCATTAGACGACCATGAGAAAATTCTTTGAGCACCAAAATAGCTAAAAGGAAGAAATTCGAGGATTTACCTGGTACCATGAAACAAAAAAACTTTTTCAGATAATTTGCAAACATATGGACTTAAAATGCCTTCGTAGCTGCTGGTCTTGTGACGACAAGAAGAGGACGCGAAAAATGTTCGGACGTACAGAAAGACGTTTGACGAAGAAAAGGCTGCCTTCTCCTTCTAATGCTAACCAGTAATTTGATGGTAAAATAGTAAAAGAATCTCCGTCTGCCTTGCTATTTTTTTTGCTGTTTGTGGCTACTAAGTGCATGGAGACCCGGAGGCAAGTGAAAACAAAAGGTACCCAAAGCGTACATGTGTTTTCTGCCTTTTTTTGTTGGATGTTGCTTTTATGTGGGAGAAACTGCAACAAAAAATCCATGTTTTAGGCCACATAAAAAAAATCTCGGTTTATCATCAGCGCGCGCACTGATTTTTGCTAGCGCATTGACTTTTTTTAAAAATTTTTTTAATAAAAAAATATATGACGAAAAAGTCGAGAAACATTTTCTATGTTGCATAACAATTAATAGAGTGACAAACCATTCCGCCGGCACCATATTACGACACTTTATTCCCTTTTCTATGCGTTTGTGTTACACACGTTTAGCCATTCAAACTCCACCTCCCATGAAAATTGAGCCAATGAAAGGAAAGATAAAACTCATCCCAACCTTAATTTAGCCAATCACAAAGCTTGTTCAAATCTTGAATTTCATGGGAAGCTTTCATGCCGTACTGCCCTTGCATCAGCAAAATGTTCTGGCCAGAGAAAATTCATAAGCGAACTACTCAACTACTTTAACACGGAACTAGTTTCGTTGTGTATAAAAAGGTTATGTTCGCCAAGTCATCTACTGAGGATGCTGCACAACAACCTGGCAAGAGTGGACCCAAAGGAAGACCCCCCCAAAAAATACAAAAGGGGCAGGCCCGAAATGGTAATTCGGAGATCTGTTGAGGCACGAAGTAGTCCCAATGTATCACAGAGACACGAAAAGATAAGAAAGGTTTTTAAATAATACCGTATGCACATAATATATGCGAACTTAAGTACTTCAAAAGGTAAAAAAACTTGAATTAGAGATTTAAAGGTCGCTATGAATATCGAATGTTCTAATGATGCTTTTCAGAGGCAGTAAGCGTCGCCTTGTTGGCCAGCAGTCTACTGCAAGGGGATTTGATTCCCGGCCGGACCAATATTCACAGCTCTAACATCTGCAAATTGTAAGATCTTCGCATTTTCTTGGATAAAGACGTTATAACGCAGGTCCAGTTGCTCAATCTCCTATCGGGAAGACATAAAAAAGCCCACGCGCTTTTCGAAAAAGGCAGGGTAGTCGGATCCCGAGAACAAGTTTTGTCTGATTTATCAAAGCTATTTACTAACATGCTAAGTATATATAAAAAATAATTTGAATAGTACGTGCGTTTTGATTGGTCTACAAGTGTGTTTTCATAACGCTATGCAAGCTCGTACCCAGGCTCATTTCGCTGACGTACTGAAATGACCCTGGGTACGAGGTTGAACGCCATGAAACCCGAAAATGACGTGAGCAATGTTGATTCTGTCTCCAAGCTGAGTAACCTTTTTTCCTACCTAAGCTAACTCAGCTTTCCATCCTTCCAGAGTAGCTAAATGAGTACCAGCATGTGCTGGGAGCTAACCTGTGATGGATTTGTGTCCAGTTGAGGGGGAGTCAAAGACTCATTCACTTAGTACTACAGAAACTGGGGATAAATCCTGGCTGCATGAGCCACTTGGCTTGATTGTAAAGGATTTAGCTTAGCCATTTAAAAACAATTTATTATGTAAATTTGTTTTTAGGCTAAATAAAGAAAAAAACAAACAAACTTATAACTAGAATTACTAAAAGAAAGTAATTAACTCTGATCTTGAGAAGCATGTTTTGTTGCCATATACAAAACCTTGAAAAGGTCCTACTACCTGGAAAACAATTACCTGGAATATGGTCCTGGAACTAACTTACTGTAACTCTCACTTTATGTATGGAAAATTGAGCCCTGTGATCTAAAAAAAATATATTTTTTTCTTTTTGTTTCTTACTTATATTACACGCATAAGCATATTATTTTCTCGATTTCCTGTTTAGTCTTAAAAAGGGACTGTCCGTGTAGGGAAATAAGTTAATTTCTTTAAGTGAAATCCATTTAACATGTTTAACATTTGGGTTTTTTTTCTTTAGCGAGCAGCCAATGAATACTTTGACATGATTATTTTCATGGCATTCTTCATTGTTGTCTCCGTTGTCTGCTTTATATTGCTTCTAAAAGTAAGTGAAAAATGCCAATTTCTACAATGATATATAAAGGACCTGCAGTCGTCGTGCATGTCCATGCCATTCAGGAAAGAGAAATGAAGTAGTTGCAAAATCTGGTTTATCCAACCTTGAAATTTCATGAAAGTTTCACTACTCAACCTTACAAATACAAAAACTTTCTTTAATGTCAGTTGCAAAAGAAGTGGTTATCCATTCTTTTGTTGCTCAGTGGCAGAGATTTTGACGTCAAAGTCAAATTTGCAGAGGGAGGAAAACTGGAGTACTCGTAGAAAAATCCTCCAAGTCAGATTTACATTGACAAATTTTAACCCATATGTGGAGCCTGGGAATGGAAGGTGTGACTGATCACCATTACACCAACCTGACTCCCCATGCGAGGACTCCCCAAGGAAGCAGCGTGGCACAGTGGTCAGAGTTGGGGACTTGAATGCGGAAGACCCGGGTTCAAGTCCACGATTCGGACTACTGAATGAATTTGTCCTCGGTGATCCCAGGGACAAATTCACCACGCTTGTAAATAGCCAACTGTTGTGCCTCCTACCAATTGGGATTCTTAACTGGGAGAGAGGGAGATTTTAACATGACACTGAAAAGCCCCATTAGGGGAGTTGTCATTAAATATTTTATTTTATTTATTTATTTTATTTATATTGCTGACATTATTTTCGTGCTTTATTAGTGACTATGAAAGCACAATTGTAAACCAATCAAAACACGCGTACCGTCCAAATAATTTTATAATATTTTATTATTTATTTATTCTGACTATATTTGAACAGATGTGATAACTTGGAAAATGAAGTTATAAAAGCAAACGAGGAAACAACTCTTCTTAGCGCAGAGCAAGAAAAATCTCAGAAATCCAAGGAAATCCTAGAAAAGCAGCTTCTTGATTATTCAAATGAATGTTCTCAGTTAAAGGAGGAGTTGTCGATGGCCAGAAAAGACTTGGCTGATTTAGAGGGAAGATACCTTATAGCAGCAAAGAACGAAGAAGACTTGCAACAAAAATTAAGGTAGTAAAACTTTCAGTGTTTTTCTTTTGAAATTATGATTAAAATGGTTATAGCGGACCGGAATGAACTCTATTTTAAAAGATATAAATAGTGTTTTTGTTGTTGTTGGTAATAATGGAGATGATGATGATGATGATGGTGGTGGTGGTGGTAGTGGTTGTGGTGATGGTGGTGATGATATTGATGTTGGTGCTGATGGTGATGGTGATGATGGTGATGATAATGATAATGATGATGATGATGATGCTGATGATGAGGGTGGTGATGATAATGATGATGGTGATGATGATGATGATGGTGGTGGTGGTGGTGGTGGCAGTGGCTGTGGTGATGGTGGTGATGATATTGATGTTGGTGCTGATGGTGATGGTGATGGTGATGATGATGATGATGATGATGATGGTCATGATGGTCATGATGGTGATGATAATGATGATGATGATGTTCATGATGATGATGGTGGTGATGATAATGATGATGATAATGATGATGATGATGATGATGGTCATGATGGTGATGGTGATGATGATGATGATGGTGGTCATGATGATGATGGTGGTGATAATAATGATGATGATAATGATGATGATGATGATGATGATGGTCATGATGGTGATGGTGATGATAATGATGATGATGATGATGATGGTGGTGGTGGTGATGGTGATGATGATGATGGTCATGATGATGATGATGGTGATGATAAAAATGATGATAATGATGATGGTCATAATGGTGATGGTGATGATAATGATGATGATGATGATGATGGTGGTGGTGGTGATGATAATAATGATGATGGTGATGATAATAATGATGATAATGATGATAATGATGATGGTCATGATGGTGATGATGATGATGATGATGATGATGATGGTCATGATAATGATGATGGTGCTGATGACAATGATGATGATGATCATGATGATGTTGATAATGATCATGGCCATGATGGTGATGATGATGTTGATAATGATCATGACCATGATGGTGATGATGTTGATGATGATCATGACCATGATGGTGATGATGATGGTCATGATGATGATGATGGTGATGACGATGACAGTGATGATGATGTTGGTGATGACGATGATGATGACGCTGGGTCAGTGACAACAATATTGATGAGATAATCGATAGCAATATACTGAAATGACGTTGTTAAAATGAAAATTTAATAAATTCTACTGCCATCCTGTAGTAGAACAAAAAAATAACGACAACTGACCATTTTAATTCGTCGGTGAAACACTTTAAATGACGGTTCAATTTTTAATCATGAATATTTTAAGATAGTTTTACAGTCCATTCTAGTTTTTGAAAAGTAGAAGTGATTGGTGTTTTCATTTTAACTTTTGAATCAGTTAATTAAATTCCATGTCACTATTCACTTTGTTTGTCTTGAAGAGTAGAAATGATCACAGTGATCAGTGTTATTCATTTTAACTTTTGAACCAGTTGATGAAACTCTATAAAGTGACCCATTTCTTATGACTTTTGAATCAAATAATGAATCCTATAACGTTGTCGTGCCGACTCATTTTGTTTGTCTCTTAGAGCAGAAGTAATTGGATTTATTCATTCTTAATTTTGAACCAGTTCATAAAGTCAGCAATTGTTTGCTT
>JAPEIX020055837.1:0-18473 GCA_026122405.2 Zoanthus sansibaricus | reverse complement strand
TTCGTTATATCGAGGTTCGTTATATCGAGGTCCTATTCCATACATTTTACTATAACTTTGGCTGGGACATAGGATATTGTTCGTTATATCGAGGAGTTCGTGAAATCGAGGTTCCACTGTAAAGGGGGAGTAACAAGGCTTGAGAGTCTGGGTCCGAGTTAGCAAAATCAAGCAAAATCTTTTAAAAAAACGCGTCCTTGTCGCGAAATTAAGTTACTGCTTTTTTGTGAAAGACAGTTGGAAAATTATAGTTTATCGAAGACATCCTCTGTTGCTTTTTTTTCCAAAATTTCCATATCTTATAACAGTTTATATTCTATTTTTTGCTAGCTCCATTTTTTATGATATGTGGTAAAAAGAGTTTCAATGGGCCGAATTCTTTGGCCACCTAGCCATGGCAAACATCAATGAGCTAGAGATAAGCTGAAAAAGGTCTTTTGGAGAAAATGCCGAACAAAATTATATACCTTAGAATAATGTCCATGCATCTTAGAGGAATGTAAGATAAAAGATGTGAAGTTGTTTGTAAGCGCCCCGGTGTTTGCACAGCTTTGTTGGCCTCGGCAATGAAAAGGCGACAAAGGTGAGTACAAATGAACTATATTGTGCCGGTTTTTGTATTCTCTTTGTTTTCACTTGTTTCGAAGACTGTTGAACTTTAAGACATTTCGAGTTATCTTTTTTAAGTAGCATTGTTTTGTAATGGCAAGGAGTTCCTCGACTCAAGAAAAGAAAAGTACTAGCCGTTGGCGTTATGCAAATAAGATAATAGATATTGATTTCAAATTTCAAAATGAGTATTTTTTTGCTTTAATCAAAATAGAACTGTTAGATTTATTTCTCCAGCACACAAATATTTCTGGCAGTTGTTTTATTTTGTGTTAACAACAAGTATGGCAGTCAGTTCACCTGTATGCAAACCAAAAGGATGATTCTGCGCTCATAATTTAGTTTGTGTATTATTCCTATTCAGATTTCGGGAACCAATGGTGCGTAACTTCCGTCATGTAGGTAGCATTGACTAAAAAATGTTCAGTGGTTACATGAGCGAATGATGGTGGTGATAGAGTTGTTAATGAATTATCGAAATGTCCAAGTGCGCTTTACAAAACTTTTAAACATTTAAAACTAGCGACAACTACCATAACCTGATAAAAGGTAATAGAATATAAATATCAAGAACTAAATACTGGAGTTTATATGTTGAACTCGGATATCGATGCGCACTTCTTAATCTCAAACGGAAGTGAATTCCAGAAATAATGCGCAAAAACGGACAATATCCTCAATCTGTACCATTTAGCTTAATCCTCGTTTTTATCGAAAGACCGTGGTGCTTCATCTTCACGCCTAAGAGCATATGACTTCAATATACTATGTTAGACAACAAGAGCTACTTTTTTTGCTCGATTGATTCGTAGAGATTTTAAACTTGAGATCGTCTGGAAAAAAACAAATTAGAGATTTTTGTTTTTCAAGCACTGGAATTTTTAACCCTCTTGGTCTTGAAGTAGGTTCCTCTTTTCTGATATTTAACCCTTTCAGTACCATTTGTATTGTTAACTTCTAACTTGATCCCATTCTTTTCATTGAACAAGGTTGAGAGAATATTACTTTTTATTTTAAGTAGTTTGCTTTGATCAATTCTCATCCACTCATTACCAAATGTCTCACTTTATATGTGTTGTGTTAGGAGAAGTTAGGTGTTGAAAACTGACTGGGAGTGAAAGGGTTAATCACTAATGTAAAAGAAGCGGAATTAAACCAGTTTTTATACCTTTATCTCAAATATGTTTAATTTATCCGGCAATAAAACGATTTCAGCTTTTTATTCTTCCCACAAAGTTATCTCGCAACAAACTAGAATAAGGAAGGGCTTAAACTGATCCAACATGAATTAATAAGATTTTTAGTAGTGATCTTTACCCCTTAAAACTACCATAAAAGTGAGCCTGATTGCTAGCAGCCATAGACAGCTGCCATTTTCGCTACTAGCACGTTTGTGCTGTCTATACTTAAATTCATTTTTATAACCACACCCTACAGGCACTGCACTTTTACCATTGCAGGTAAACTGCCGGAATGAGTGCTAGTGCGGCCTTAAACTGTTGTAAAGTAAATACGGTCATAGAACTACATCTGAGCTTTTGCCGCTTAATGACATCATCAGAAATGGAAAGAATATTTAAATATGGCAATATGATGTCGGCCAAACTTCTGAGTTTGAACGTGTTTTGAGTTGCCTCCAGTGTTTTCTATCTTCTGCTATATCTTTGTGATATAAGTTTCCTCATGTCTTCTTCCACTGCCTTTCTCCAGGTCTTCTATCTTCCACCTCCAGTTCCATCGATCTTTTAAGTATGCTATTATCCCTACGTTTTACATAACCAAACCACCTCAAACTCGTATTTCTTAACCTAGATTTAAGGTTCTCTACCCCACACCGTCTTCAGACCTCTTCATTAATATTACTGTCCTGCAATATTACGCTTGACATATATCTCAACATTCTATGATCACAACTAGCTAGCAGTCCTTCCAGTCTGTCCATTATTGCCCAAGTTTCCTCAGCATACACACGCACTGTAAACCTTCGCTCTTTCCTCTAATGGAATGCTATGGTTTACTGGCAAGCTCGCTAATTCCCTCCAATTACTCCATCCTTTATTGACGATTTTACCCCTGCTCCTCATGCAATTACATCGCCAGATAACGAAAGCTGTTCACTATTTCCAGACTATCCTATCCCACGTCCAATCTCTGTGGCACTACTACAACTCCTCTCACACGCGTTGGACATCTAAAGTTATCAACTCTAAAGTTATCACATCTAAAGTTATCACCTGCTCTTCTCAGATTTCTGATCCCCGGTCAGGAAAGGTGGCACCACCTTTCACAACATTGACACCATATTGAGTTGTCTCCATCTCCTTTGTCGCGAACTCCACATGGGCTCCTTCCCTTTTGTGGCCTAACAGCAAGCTCTCTACCCGTCATCAATATGGATCTCAGATACTGGATTTAGATTCCACCTCAGTGGATTCCAAATTCCGAATGGTCTGTTTTCCGGGATTCCAAATTTCACAGGGTCAGTTTTCCGGGTTTCCGGATTCCAGATGGTCTGTTTTCTAGGATTCCGTATTCCTTGAGCTGGATTCTGAATTCAAAAGAGCAGGATTCCAGATTCCACAAGCAAATAATTTTTGATTTCCGGACTCCACGATTATGTTCCTGGGATTCCGGAATACATACGGCGACCCTAGGGAAAGAATGAATATACATCTTACGGAAGGTGCTGAGTAACATGTATTTTTAACCCTTTCACTGGTAGTCTGTTATCACCACCCAACTTCTTACATACCACATACAAAATAAGGCATTTGGTAATGAGAAAATGAGAATTGATCAAATAAAGCAAACTACTAAAGATTATAACTCAAATTCTCTCACACGTATTCAGTGAAAAGTAAGAACTGAAGTTAGGAGAATTTAACGACGCAACTGGGACTGTAAGGGGTGAAGTTTACGTTCTCTTAAATCGATTTATTAGAAAGAAACATAATCTATCAAAGTTGGGGTACAGCTTCAAGCAGCAATGAAAAGAATTGTGTTCAAACGTAGCAATATTGAAAACAAACAACAGCGAATGCTATATAACTCGCAAAGGTTTGCGGTTTTTCATTTCGTTCTCTGTGTGCACTCGTTTGTTTTTTATGCTCCGCAACTCCCGAATAAAAATATTTGGCATTTACCATGGAGAAATCTCTAATTTTTCTAGTTTAAATAAAGGGTTGACTGTAGAACTGTATATTTTCCCCCAAGCTAAAATCCCCTGAGTAAAAGTAATATATTAAAGCATAATAAAGTCTTCAAAATATTTATGTTCTTTTTAAAAATTCAATAATGCTCCGATATTCTTATCTTTTTGGACAGATGCCAGTTGTACACGCATTCATAATCGTTATCAGACATTTCAGTCACGATGTACTTTATATTGCCACTAATGTGAGTGTATTAGGCAGCGTTTACACGTGGACGGTTACATTTTTATCTGGATAATATCTTCATTTACACGTAAACGCTCATCTTTTTTGTATCGTTTTCGACCTTTTACATGTAAACGGTTAATCGACTTGTTGTTTTTTAGGTTAACTGAAGACCATGCGCCTACAAAAACGCTCTAGGCATTCCAAGTTTTCCCTCCACTCGTCAGTCTTCTACCTCTGTACTGGTCAGATTAGGGACCTTAAGCAACGAGGAAGGCGACGCCGACGACGACGGCAAAGAACAATAGTAAATACAATAACTGCACGTTGGAATGCAACGAGTTGCCACCTGCACAGAGTTGTCGCTAAAATTAGAACGTGAAAAGACCTTTTTTGCAGTTGTCGAGACTACGAGGACGTAACAGCAAAAACTTTCTCTGTATTTGTCTAGCTTCACGGAGAAACATTAAATCGTTTTTCTATTCACAAAGCAAAGAAACAAAACCCTAATTAGCCGCACAAAGAAGTAAAGAGCGAACCAGAAATGTAATTTTTCCGAGCCGTCGTCGTTCATGTTCCCGTCCTCGTTGCTTAAGGTCCCTAATAACCTGATGAAAACCCCGGCAAAGTTAGTGAGAATTTTACAGCAGATGAAACCCCTCGACTGCATGTCGAGTTTTCATTGATCTGTTCTCAAATTCTCCCAAACATTCGCCTTGGTTTTTGCCAGTGGATATGTTAACTTAATATTTTGGGTGCGTTCGTTTGGGCCTATTCTGTAATAGGAATTCATAAAATAAAATCTTTGTCGGATTTGTGTGGCTGCATTTTTTGCGAAGTTATAAATAAAGCATGTCTCAGTGATAAAACGTTTTTGAATTTTAAATTTGAAACAAATATTTCATCGCCCTAACAATCTGGGTGGAAATTCAAAACTTCATTCTCAATCCGGAATAGTTGGAATAGGTCCAAAGGAACAAACCATGAAAGTTACATCATTTTTCGCTTAACAAAGTTATTTGTATTACCAGAGTTGATATGCCTGATGAAGCTGTTGACTTAATTTTCTAATTCATAACACATTCAACTTGTAGATTTTGAAAATTTAGAAAGCATCAATAATCTCTCATGTGTTATCTTGACAAATCAAACGAATAATCTGTCCATGAAAATTTGTTGCAGAAATTTATCTGGGTTTGAAGATAAACTTCAGACCTCGCTAAAGGAAAAGGCAAGACTTGAAGGGTTGTTAGAAGCTACACAGATAAACACCAAAGAAGAGATTGACGCTCTGACTTTGCAGAACAATGCTTTAAAACAAGAAGTTATCTCAATCCAGCAAAATTCTCAAAATGAGATCAGTTTGTGTAAATCAAGAGAAGCGACATTGGAAAGGCAACTTGAACAGCACAGTGATGAACTCTCTGATAAACTTGACAAACATAACTTTGAGTATAAATGCATTGAACAAGAACTTCAGCAGGTAAAAGAAAGCAAGGAAGAAACTGAGAAAGAGCTCCAACGGCTTCACAAAGTAACAGAACTCAGCGTGAGGGAACTAAAGAAGAAATATGAAGGACAGTGTTCTCAGTTACGTTCAGAGCTCGATTCCATGTTGGAAGAGAGAAATCGTTTGATGCACGAGCAAGAGGATTTCAAAGAACAGTCTCTTATTCGTCAAGAAAAGCAGGTCGAGTACTGTTGTAGTCTTCAACAAGAACTGGAAGCCACAAAAGAGGCTCTTAATCAAAATAAACATGAAATTGAGCAAATGCACATGATGGCTATCGAACTGGAGCGCGAGAAGGGTAGATTAGCTGGAGTAATGGCTAGTCAGAGCGCACTCAGACAGCACTCAGTAAAACTTGAAGAAACTGTCGCTCAACGAGAAGCGGAAGTGGCCGAGCTAACTGCAGATCTAGGTAGGCAGCGAAAAGAGAGAGAAATGCAAGAAATTGCTCAAAAGAAAAGAACCGCAACTCTCGAGTCCAACCTTAAAAGCCAGCGCGATAATTCACAACTCCTTCAGAGTAATTTGAATATGGAAAAGAGAGAAAACGCCAAGTTACGTGTACAATTACAAGAAAAAAGTAATGAAATGGAAAGGCTTGAAAAAGAACTTAAGGCAGCCCTGAGGGAGGTTAAAGAGTTAGAGGAAATGTACAATCGCGCTCGCGGAGAAACTAAACTTCACCAGAACAAACTAGAATCTGTCAAACAGGAGCTTGATCAAAGTCGCATTATGTGTGAAGTGATACAAAGAGAACTGTCAGACTTTACAGAGCAAAAACAAATCAAGGATGAGCAGATGTCGAGTCTAGACTGGGAGGTTAACCAACGTAGTCGTGAAGTTGAGTACTTAAAGGATCAAATGCGCATGTCAGAAGAACGGCAACAGATAGAAATAGAAAACATGAAGACTGCTGTACAAGTCGCCAAGACTGAAGTCGCTAGTTTACGATCTGAATTAGTTGATGCGAAGAAAACTAAAACATCTTACCAACAAGAAGTGCTCAAACTTAAGGATGAGCTTTTAGTTTCTCACCAGGAAACGGATCTTGTAAAGGAAGAGCTGTTCAAGAAATATCAAGACTGGAAGAATGTAAAAGATGCAGTTGCAAGAGGAGCTGACTTGAACGAAATAAAAGAAGCACTACTTGCCAAGGTAACGGAGGATTCTTACGAAGACCAAATAGATGGAAAAATCGAACAGTTAAAATCAACTTCAACTTTGAGTAACGGTGTAAGTCAAAGGTGATGGCTTGTTTGCTTTTTGTTTTAGGGAAACAAAATTTAATTCCTGTAGAACTTTTTTATTCCTTTTCTCCATCATCGTCGTCTTTTTTATCACTGCTGTGGACATCACCGTTGTCATTTTCATAATCGTCGTCTTCATTACAATTTTGTTGTCAACATCACTTTCGTCGTTATGAAAGTCACCTTCGCCATCATCAATGCCTTTTTCATTGTCATTCATTTATCGGCCTAAGTATTTAGGAACTGTAAAGTGACGTTTAATCCAAAAATAATATATTCATTTAAACCTTTTTTCATTAAAAAGGATTATTTCTATAGCAATTGGATACTTGTTTCCAAAGTTTTACATTGTTGTGGAAAGTAGAAGACTGCCGTTTCGGAATGTAGGCTTGCCTTAAGTATGGTAATCCAGATTCCATAATCTAGGAAACATTTTCTCGTGAAATCCGGAGTCCAGGAAACATTTTCTTGTGGAATCTGGAATCCAGAAAACATTTTCTCGTGAATCTGGAATCCAGGAAACATTTTCTGGTGGAATCCGGAATCATACTCTTCGGAATTTAGAATCTAGGGGAGCTGACCTTTTGGAAGCTGGAACCCACTGAGTTGGAATCTTGGATCCAGTAGCTGGAATTGTGGACTGTCACGGATTACTTTAGATGGGGCGGGTAGTCCTTTGTAGGAGCCCATATTATTGACTGTCATGGATTACCTTAATTAGATGGAGTGGGTAGTCCTTTGCCGGAGTCCATATTATTGACTGTCACGGATTACCTTAGATGGGGCAGGTAGTCCTTTGTCGGAGTCCATATTATTGACTGTCACGGATTACCTTAGATGGGGCGGGTAGTCCTTTGTCGGAGTCCATGTTATTGACTGTCACGGATTACCTTAAATGGGGCAGGTAGTCCTTTGTCGGAGTCCATGTTATTGACTGTCACGGAATACCTTAGATAGGGCAGGTAGTCCTTTGTCGGAGTCCATATTATTGACTGTCACGGATTACCTTAGATGGGGCAGGTAGTCCTTTTTCGGAGTCCATATTATTGACTGTCACGGATTACCTTAGATGGGGCGGGTAGTCCTTTGTGGGAGTCCATATTATGGACTGTCACGGATTACCTTAGATGGGGCGGTTAGTCCTCGGTGTCCATTCACTACGTCGAAGGCCTGTAGCCTCGGAAAACCTGCTACAGTCGGAAATCAAACGTTAGTTTTGTACTTTTCACGACGGTGTAAAACTTTAAAAAATTATCTAATTGTCTCTATATAAACACCAACGCAGCATTCCATTTATCTCAATTTTAAAATCACGAAACTAATACAATATTTAAAAGTCTCACTTCCACAACAACTTCAAGTGGAAAAAGAGTCGAACAGATTAATTAATTGTTTTACTGTCATTTCTTGTCAGTTCCTCAACGGGGCTCGGTCTTTGTATGCAGACTCTGAGGTGAGTTCATTTAAGGAACTCTTAGAACTATAGAACCAGAGACCGTCTTAAATCTCTAAAAAGCAAAAATATTTATTTACTTGCTTATTATCTGAGTGCACTCGCATGCAGTCCAGAATTTACTGTTAGCCACATGCACATCATGTGTGCCTATCATGGACCCTTCTCAATATAAAGCCACTGAGGGTGCGAATTTTATCTTTTTAGAAATACAAAATAATATAGGATATTATATGTTGGTTTAAGTACTTAAACTATTCTAATTGATATTTAAAGCTACGTGTTACTCTAATCATGTCGACCCTTTAAATTGCATCGGTTACATAAACTTTTTAGCTGAAGTAACATTCGTAATACAGTGTTCTCCTGTGGAGCTCAGTGGACAGCTTGAACGTCTCGGTGCTAAAATTTACAACCCGACAGATTCTTTACTTTTTCTGTTTACTTCTGTTTTAAAGAACTGCCGTAATACACTGTAAGCAGATTTTTCATTTACCCCCAGGTCACAGATTGCCAGTCTTCAGAAACAGATGAATGAGCACACTGACTACATCCAGGTTGCAACCTTGTCTTGGAGGTTCGTAATTAAATCGTGTTAAATTCACCTCAAAATTTAGTTATCGTATTTCCTCTTTTAACGCCGCGGGTTTTATTTGACGGCGGCGTTTCAAAATGCATGGAAGTACGGTATTTCAATTTCGGTTATGTTCTTGTTTTAAACAATGCATTTTCTTTACTTGATATACGCAATGTAGTGCTCGCTTTTTCTCGTGTGAGCAATGTCAAGGAAGCCATGGAAAATACTGTTAAATTACTTTCTCTTTGTAAAACTATTTCTATAGCTATGAATGACCGCCATTGCCCACCGCGCCATTTCTGAACAAATCAACAGGGAAAAGTTCCCGTATGGGCCGTACGCCATAGCAAGCTTATAGGAAAAAAGGCGGGAAAAACCGTACGACCTCAGTACAAGCCGTGTTAACCCGTGAAATGATGGAATTGAGTCAGACAAACGACATGGTTATCCTAATTGATAAGATGCCAGTCTATCGTGCGGGAGGCTCGGCTTCGAAAGTGGTGCCTTTGCTCTAACATCTGCAAACAGTTAGACTTTCGCGTCTTCTCGGATAAGGGCGTTAAATCGTAGGCCCTCGGAGACGTGTGTTTATGTGTGTATGTCTCCGTCCACCTTAGAGTGGTAAAGATGGTGTCCCCAATTAGTAGGCCTTTGGCCGGCTAAATAAACTTGACACCTAAATAAAGTTGTTGTTATTATTACCCTTTGAAGATTGAATATAGACAGAAATTCTGACAAGTAAAAGAAAGCTTACCTATGTTTCCATTCACAATCTTGTACCATACTTGCCCATTCTTATCATGATCTTTATCTTTGGCAGTAACAGTTGTGACATAGCTTCCTGGAGGGTCTTTCTCTTGCAGATACACAGGCTTAGAATTGTTGTTCGTAAATATTGGATGGTTGTCATTTACATCATCAACATTAACATAAACCATTCTGGAATTTGATCGATCTGGGATTCCATTGTCACGGGCTTCAACACTCAGAACATACAAGTCCTTTTGTTCTCTGTCCAAAGCAGCAGCAGTCTTTATAACCCCTGAATGTGAATCGATTTGAAATACTTTGTGTTCGTCACCTGTTATGATGGAGTATGTCAGTTTACCATTGGGACCATCATCTGGATCAACGGCAGAAACTGTGACAATAGATTTACCAATCTGCGCATTTTCCAGAACATTAGCATTGTAAGCGCCTTGTTCAAATCTAGGGTTGTTGTCATTTCGATCCTTAATAATCACAATCACTCTAGCTTTGTCAACCCTTGGAGTGGTACCACTGTCACTGACAACAGCCATTAAATCATAATTTGACGTCTTCTCCCTGTCAAGAACCTGTAAAGTCCTAATTTCACCAGTGATGCTATTGAGAACAAACTCAGTATTTGGAGAGTTAAACTTGTACCTTAACAGTGCATTAGTGCCAATATCATTATCTGTCGCATACAAACGCCCCACAAATGTTCCATTCTTTTCGTTTTCGAAAATGCTGAAGGTATAACCTTGGCTTTGATTGAACTTTGGACTGTTGTCATTATCATCAATGACATAAACAGTCAGATCAGCTTGAGCTGTTCGCACTGGGACTCCGTGATCAGCGGCAGATACTGTGAGGTAATAAATGTCTTTAATTTCTCTATCCAACTTAAAACGAAGAAAAACTCTTCCATCAGAATGAATACCAAAATACTGTGCAACAGAGTTGGATTTAGAATGAAGACTGTAAGTAATTAAAGCATTTGTACCTGTGTCTTTGTCAGTTGCTAATACTTGAATGATGTCTTTATTGGCTGGAGTTGCCTCATTTACTTCAACACTGTAAGAGGAATTCATAAACATTGGACTATGGTCATTCACATCAACAACTTGCAAATTAAGTTGAACTGTTGTATTCCTGGATGGTGAGCCATTGTCTTGGGCAAAAACTCTTGCAATATAATCTCTAATCCCACGAAGAGACACGGTTTTCTTTAATGACATTTTCCCACTGTTTAAGTCGACTTGAAAAGTATCATTAGGATTCTCCAGTATCTTATAAGTTATTCTACCATTCTCTCCACTATCCTGGTCGACAGCAGAAAGGGTGTAAAATATTTCTCCGATCTTAGTGTTTTCAGGGATTGACACAGTTAACTGACTTGTGTTGAAATCTGGACTGTTATCATTTTGGTCTATGACTGATACAGTTACATTTACATGCCTATACAGAGGAGGGTTGCCTCCATCTCTTGCTTCAACACTTAGCACAAAAGATGGTGTTGCTTCACGGTCAACATGTGTTTTTGAATAAATAATACCACTTTTGTTTATTGCAAAAGTGTTTCCAACATTTCCATCTGCGATACTGTAAAAAATCTCTGCATTTGATCCAATATCTTTACTTGTTGCATGAACACTTCCAATTATGCTATGGGCTTGTGTATTTTCAACAATGCTAAAATTATATACTTGTTGATCAAATACAGGGGGGTTATCATTGATATCCGTAACAGTCAGATTAACAGTAGCAAAATTTGTTGAAACACGACCCCCGCCATCTTGTGCTGAGATGACAAGTGAATGAAAATCCTTTGTCTCTCTATCAAGATTTTTGCTAAGTGAAATAGCCCCTGTCTTGCGATCTATGATGAATAAACCTTCCGAGTTACCATTTCTAATATCGTAGCGCAGTACTGCAAACACACCACTATCCTTATCAGCAGCAGTTACATTCACAAGAACAAAACCAGTTTTAAGATTTTCAGGATAAGACAAATTGTAAAAAGTAGGACTAAAACTTGGAGAGTTATCATTTTCATCAATGACTGTAATATTGACTTCAGCAGTCGTATTTCTGCCACCACCATCACTTGCAACAACAGTGACAAGGTATGAAGTTCTACTTTCACGGTCAAGTGGTCCTGAAATTAATAACACACCACTGTCATTCTTGATAGTAAAGACTGAAACAAATTTATTGTCAACTGCGATGTGGTATGTAATAATGCTATTGACACCAACATCGTTATCTGAGGCAAACACCCTTCCTACATAACTCCCATTTGGAGAATTCTCTGTCACTGACATAAAATAAATACTCTGATTGAAGTATGGATCATTGTCATTAGAATCTCGAATATCAATGATGACAGTGCAATTGCCAGATTTTGGTGGTGATCCTTTATCGGAGACTGTCACAGTTAAAACAACCTTAGCAATGTTTTCACGATCTAAAACTCCTGATGTTCTGATTTTGCCACTAGATGGTGATATCGAGAACCAGTCTCTTAAAACATAATGTGGGACTGAGTTTGAAATATTATAAACCAGCTCAGCATTAGTACCAGCATCTTTGTCCGTAGCGTGAACTGAAAGAACAACTACTCCCTTAGCTGCATCTTCTGACACAGACCCATGATAGATAGCAGAGACAAACTTTGGTGAATTATCATTAACATCACCAACATTAATGATAAAGGGTTCTTCTGTTGTTCGAGATGGTATACCTTTATCTTTTGCAACAATTGTAGGCTTAAACACAGGAATTTTTTCTCTGTCGATCAAACTGGCAACTTTGATCGCATATCTGTCATTCATTACAGGCTGCAGTTGAAAGTAGCCGTAAGTGTCCTGGAGGGTGACATAAACTTCACCACTGGTACCAGAATCTGCATCAGAGACATCAATTGTGGCTACAATGGTGCCATTTGTAGCTCCTTCAAGTACTTGATAACTACCTCCAAGGACATAATTGATGGTGACCACTGGCGAGTTATCATTTAGATCTAACACTTTGATGGTCAACCAAGCACTTGAAGTCAGAATGGAACCACCAACATTGTTTTCTGCTTTCACTACAAGTCGATAATCTTGCTTCTTTTCATAATCTAGCTTCAAATTGTTTGTAACTAAACCAGACTTTGGATCGACATTAAATATTCGATCCGGATCAGAGTGAGAACTCCTGTCGATTTTAAACTCGATTTCTGCATTCGAACCAATATCCGCATCGGTAGCAGAAACCGTTACAATGGAAGTTCCTTGAGTAGCATTTTCCTTGATAAATCCCAGGTAATCTGGTGATGTAAACTTGGGAGCATTATCGTTCACATCTCCCACTGTTATATTCAGAAGTGCGAAGCCAATCCGAGGTGGAATGCCTCCATCTTGGGCAGAAACATTCAGCAGATAATGATCTAAATTTTCACGATCAAGACTTCCATTTACTGTTAACTTGCCAGATTTAGAATCTTTAAATCCAGGAATTGTAGTTAAGGTAAAAACATCGTCTATGTTTCCGGATATAATGGAATATTTTTGGGTTGAATTAACGCCGTTGTCCCCATCCACAGCTTTGATAGTCTTCGACTCGTCTGCAAGACCCTCGTAAAAAGTAAATGAGTAAATATTTTGATCAAATTTTGGTGAATTATCATTTAGATCATTCACAACCACTTTTACAACATATAAGTGAAAATCATCAGCTCTTAACACTTCGACACTCTTTGGCAAGGAGTTTTTTTCTCTGTCAATAGGTTTTGTTGTTGTTATTACGCCGGTGGAAAGATTGAAATTCAGACCGTTTGGTTGAACTTGCAAAATAAATTTCCCACTGTTATTCGGTATTGTTCCAACAACAGTGCCACTTGGCTTATTTTCATCGATGTAAAATGTTAGCTGTGTACTTGAGGCAAAGACATGATAAGTACAAACGGATAAACACAGCCACACAGAGAACATTAGCCGCGAATATTTACTGTAGCTTTCAAAAGTTCGACCCCAAGTCGCCATTGACTTGAGTTAGAGGGTTGCCAAGGATCCAAAAACTGCGGTTTGAGTAGATTTCTACTCATTTCCTAACACCAGTGAATATTTTTCCATTTACTACCACCTCGCAAAGCTCAATTCAGTATTTTCTTTCTGTAGTACAGATGCATAACGTTCTACACGACGCCATGTTTAACAAAACTCCATTGCTAGGGACTTTCGAGTTTCACGATTTTCTCAAACCAGTTATTTTGTAAATCGTGTTGCTCCCTTTGTTGTTCTGTTAGGCTTAAATTTTCCCACTTTGATATCAGTTTGACAAACTAAACTGCATTCTTTACCACCATAGCACTAATAATACAAACGATATTTCAAACTCGCAGCATCTGCATGGATTGGTTAGTCACGTGACCTTCCTTTTGTTTGGAATTGAAATATTTGCCGCACTTGAATGATTTTGAAGTATTTGCATGAATAGGAGAGTTTTCTAACAAGTATACTTGTAAGCATTAGCAATATCTTACTCTCCTACTGTGTACATTCGGTTCACTATTTGTTAAAAAAACAACTCCGCGGTTTATTCTGAAACATTTGGAATCGGCCTTTGACTCACTCTCTAGGCCTAGGGGGCGATTTTTTATTGGTTTGTGTACATTTTAACAAGAACATCGATTTAAAGTCATTTCAAAACCTAGTTTAATTTTATCGTTTTCTGTCTCTCCCAGTTTATATATAAATCAGCTTATGTACTCAAACTGGATCTTACGATAAGTTTGAGTTGAGCCCAAGAAGGTGATTTGAATCCTATTGGTCGAGTAACACAGAAATGCTGGCACGATGTGCACTGGGCATTCAAATTAATTTCCTGTTGCTATGACGAATAGAAAAGTGAATTAACGAGCTTTGATAGCCGACTAATTGGATTTGGAAGTTTTAAAATTTAAAAGCGTTCCCTGGGTGTTTAAATCTAGTTTCAAAAATATGGTTTTTTAGTATTTAAGATCAGATGAACATTTTCCTCGTGTAAAATGCATTGGTTTCCGAGTCGTTCTTTAGAATTTGAAAGCAGTACGTGACAAGGCAAGTTAGGAAGGAAATAATGTAAAAGACACCTTGCACATTTGTCTTTTATTTGTGTTTATTTCTAGACAAACTTCCAATCTGACATCACTTAAAAGAATACTTCTTCAATGAAAACAACAAGACGGAATAGTTTCACTGAATTTTTGACGCCTTGCTGCATCGACAACAAACGGTTTCAACACATCATGTATTTATATTATAAATAAAAAGGAATAATATAACAGATACACTGATTACAACCTGTCGAGACAAACTATTATCTCTTCAATTAATTTACGTTCCACGCCGTGTCACTCCTCGCCATAGTTGTTAGAAATAACAAGATATCCCAACAAGATTTGTCATATGCCGAAAAATATTTAATTCTTCCAAGACTAAACAATATAAATCTAGCCACGAATGCTATGAATGATATTTTTATTTTGTTTGCAATAACATAAAACAATTTCACGGGCTGTGCTTTCATTAAATGAAATGTGCTTTCATTAATTGAAAACAAAGAGTTCAGAAACAGATACGATATACAAGTTCGAAACTTGATTTCCTGTTAATTAAAGAAAGTTTGTTGTTTATAATTAACTTTTTTGGATCACTGCACTCGAATGGAGATTTTGTCGATGTTTGCATCATTGTCAAATTCAAAATATAGCATTATATTTTAATTGTATAGTGGTCAGATTCTGAATAGAATCCTTAAATCCAAAATGCACAAAAATTGTTAGTATAACTATCAAATATGAAAGAAAATAATCTCACAATATAAATTATAATGCTGCATGATAAAAGAATTTACAAAAACAATGGACGAATGCTCGTCTTCTTTGCTTTATCCAAAGAAATGATATCCATGCGATGTCAGTGAGAGCTGGTCTACTTTAAGAATATAGTTAGTTAAACTCCCAAGTTCAAAAAGTGAAGAGTATAAAATTATTGATTAACAACAAGCCAGGTTACTTTAAACGTACGGAAATGTTTATGCTTTTAATTTATGATATCCTCGTTTCCCTAAGAGCTATTTGAGAATCAATATCACCATGCAGTTATATTGTGATACGTATTGGACCAGATTTGCACTATACTTTGTAACATTTATGAATATTGGAACAGATAATTTATTTATCTCAATTAGTATTGAAGTGTTAAAATTTAACTCTCTCTAAAGGTTTTAAGCCAAAATGTTCCCCTTTATAATCACGAAAAAAGTCTACCAAAGCTTTTCATTTTATTGAAAAAATGAACAAACCAGGATTTTTCATGTTTGTAGTGCAGCGTTTGGATTTTAAAACGCCTACAGTATTTATTTTATTCCCAGTTTTTCAGTTAATTATTGTCTTTTGTATCTATCATTTATGAATGGCCGCATAATTGGTTGATGATTAAATCAAAACCAAAAGAAAATCCAACCTAACCTTATGGCGACCCTTCGGGAGAACAATTTTCGCCTAGACACGAAAATGTTTTTTAAAGGAAGCTAAGTGTCTACATTTAACAGGCGGCAGCCCAGGCCTGCAGGCAGCCCGTTATACGCACGCAACTGAAGACTTGCAATTGGTCAGCGGAAAGTCTTTTTTCTGAAAATACAAGTTTGACAAACTAAAACCATCTATGCTTTTTTAAAAAGAACCATAAAGCGATTCAGAAGCAATGGGTTAGAAGAAAAAATCAGTTTTTAGTTACGCCGGGCACTTTGGTAATGTATTTTCATAAGACATCTTATTAATATTAGTGCATATAAAAGTTGTTGCTGACGATTGACCACCGCAAACGCTATATAATGGCCGGCAGTTCGTTTTCTCCTGAAAAGAAAGGTTTGCGTATCAATAATGAACCGTCAAGCGATTCAGTAGTCGGTGTTAGAAGTGAAAATCGGTTCACAGACTTATCTTACAAGTGAATCTCTTAAATTTTAGTAAGTTTCACTGCAGTAGACATAGTAGTGTGCCTGATGGTTCTTTTTCGATATAAAAAACATTCTATGTTGGTTTTAGTTAGTAATTTTTCATATTTAGGAAAAACTAAAAACGAACTGCCGGCCATTTAGTCTCTTGAATTGCGTGACCGCTTGCCGGTCATTGATACACTTTCTTAAAAAATAAGAGCTAAATTGGATTAAGATTTTCAATAT
The DNA here is from genome assembly GCA_026122405.2 of Zoanthus sansibaricus. Taxonomy (NCBI): domain Eukaryota; kingdom Metazoa; phylum Cnidaria; class Anthozoa; order Zoantharia; family Zoanthidae; genus Zoanthus; species Zoanthus sansibaricus. Next base: position 1,744 of record JAPEIX020055837.1, on the reverse strand, counting down.
TCCAAAACAAAAAAGTTTTAAAAAATTGTTTTGACTCGGAGTGTAGTTTCTCAGCTTGCTTAGCCAAAACGCTTAGCGTGACTTAAAAAGTTTTGTGTTAGATTTAAGCACCATCGTCCGATACTTGCCAAGACAAGATACCGTGATTCCCGGAGTCTTTATATAAGCCGACCACTATTTTAAGGCCAAAAAAGTGGGTTTTAGGTATTAGCCTCTGCATAGGTCAATCCATCCACCAAGAATTATTTTTTATATCAGCATAAAAGCTGAACTTGATAACATGTAAATGGTAACCAGAATAATTCTTATTAATTTTTTACAGTTTAGTACTTTTACGTGTCGATCATGTAGATTTCATGAACAACATATGTTGTCGGCATCATGCAGTTGTCATTGTTGAAATTATTTGTACAATATTTGATTTATGCCACAAAGATTAATAAATAGGGGCTCTTTTTCTTTTTTCCGTTTTTCAAAAGTTGGTGTTTGTTGTATATGCCGACCCCAATTTACTACATATAAAAAAAATTACGGTCAAATTCTAGTCTTATACACAGGGTTTACGCGTATACGGTGCAAAAAAGATGAAGATGGGTGCATTTTGGCAAAACAATAAGGCGCTATAAATAAAAGACTTTCGTGTTAATTTAGTAATTTAACCAATTTTTAAAGGGTTATGTTACAAGGATTTTATTCCTTTAGGTCAAGTTTTTGCTATAATCGTTACTTAGTGGTTTTAATTATGCACAAAATGTTCCTGATATGCTTAGAGGTGAATATCTAATGAAATGTTTAAAAAAGAGGGAACCATAATAACTTTTCCGTAGTTTTTGTTGAGATCGGTACAAAAAAGGTTGGTCCAATTTTTTAAAGATTTATTCATTTCCATCCTTGCATCCATCGATCGCAATAAATGACAGAAATAAACCTATAAACCATTATATTTGGAATTTTGTTGCAGGATAAAACATATTTGAAATTTTAAAAAGATGCTAAAATATCTTGACTTAGCCATTTTAAAGCGATCAGAGATACCTGAGCAGAAAACTTCAGGAGTAGAACCTGCAGTCACATGTGACCTCTGTGATTCCCGCGTTATCAGCCACAGGCAACCAACTTTGTGTAAAAGTTTTAAAATAATTATAGCTATAAAACTTTGTATGGGAAGTGGAAGGATCCCCAACCAGAAATATGTCGAAATACTAGAATTGTAGAATTAGGCGCTTGCAGTGACAACAACTGAATAACAAAATAATTTAAACGAAGGGATTACTCCATATAGTATACGTCGATGAAATATATCATTCAGTCAATTGCAAGTTGTACATAATGCACTCTTTTTTAAATAAGGATATTGTTTTTCAGAACCGAGGCTGGATATTCTTATTTTTTGGCCGATTTTAGGCTGAAAATATTCTTAGGTCGCCTGGTTAGCCTAGTTGGTAAGGTGCCAGTCTATCGTGCGGGAGCCTGGGTTCGATTCCCTGCCGGACCAACACTCAGGTAGTTCTCGATTATGCTAGCATATTTTTTGGCATAATTTGATGAAAACGAGCATAATTTTTGCCATTTTTGAGAAAAAAGCATTGCTAGCATAATTTGCATATTTGTCTAAGTTTCGGAATTACAAAATAATGAATCCATAATGATCTCTTTTGTTTTTTTTCTTTTTACTTACTTAAAACTTTATCCAAACATTTGCACAATTGCACAACGCTGATTGTAAAATTATACTACGGTAAAA
>JAPEIX020055818.1:0-11348 GCA_026122405.2 Zoanthus sansibaricus | reverse complement strand
TTAAAAAATATTCAACAATAAAAGTAAAAGATTAGCTTAAAATCAGATAAATCTCCTTATCTGAACACTTTATCAAATAATATAATTCTAACAATCAACAAACACAAGTCACAACACTATATCAATTAGGATTTCAACTCACTCTTTCCATCTCTGCACAATCTCATCCTGAAGTTCAGCTACATTTTCTGACTTAGAAGCATCTGCCATGTCGAATTTTGAGAAAAAGTGTTTGCACTAAATCCATAGTTACTTCATGTACGTACTTACGAAATAAATGAACGAATGACCATTATTTGACCACTGCCAGCCGCCATTTTATGAATTATCACGAAAACGAGGCGAGGTCTGAGGCGAGATAGTCACTTCTCATAGTTTCCAAGGCAACAATAAACTTTCGTGTCCGCCATCTTGGAAAACTAGTAAACTGTTTCGGAGAAAAAATATAGATAAAATAAAAAAGAATGTCAGAAAACCCCGAAGCTGGTGCTGCACAGGATAGCAGCGGTTATGATTATAAAAGACTTCACAGTTACCCTCTTATAAGAGTAAGTGCAAGATATTTCCGAATTGAAGGCAAATTATAATTCCTTGCAAGATATTCGTGAACATTGAAAGTTTGTTTTTTTTAACAGTATTCTGATATGAATGAAGAAATGCGAACAGAAGCAATGGAACTTTGTGTAACAGCTTGTGAAAAATTTGCTAACAATAACGAGGTATGACAGTATTCTTGGCAAACATTTTATTTGGCAAACATTGTCCTTTAAAACATTTTTTTTCATACTATTAATAAGTTAATTTTCTGTTGCAGACTGCCGCCAAGATGATCAAAGATGCCATGGATAAGAAATTTGGTGCGTCCTGGCATGCTGTAGTTGGAGAGGGGTTCGGATTTGAAATTACTCACGAAGTCAAAAACTTACTTTACATGTTTTTTGGTGGGACATCAGCAGTTGCTGTTTGGAAGTGTTCATAAAAACTGAAAACTACAACTTACCTCTACATAAACAACTACTGTTTCAGTGTGACAATGATGTGTACATATTCACTTAAATGTGGGTTAGTACATTTAATCTGCATGATTGAAAGTCATTATAAATATGAATTCAGAACCAGGTCAACAAATTCGGATATCCAAGTATATGTACCTAAGTTTTAAGAAAACTATTGTCTATTAAATAAATATACTTATTCCGACAGCAGATAGTTGATAATAATAGTTCCACACTTGTTAAACAGCTTTTCAAAATAAAAGGTGCTTTTTAAGCACTTGTGGCTACTGCAAGCAGAAATATGTAGAATTTGTGAAATTTTTTAGTAAAATTATGGTTAAGAAATCTGTGTGAATCTTGATTAGAACATTTTATTTATGTATTCAATCTCCCCGGGAAGGGGAGGGGAAGGGGGGGTACTTTGGGGTAACAAGGATAGGGATGATCGTCGGAAAATGTGAAAAAATACCCTAAAAAATACCAAAGCGTAAAAGTTTTCGTCCCTAAGAAATACCTCATAGCAAAAAATGATCCCTAAAAAAAATACCAAAATAGGAAGAAACCAAAAAAATGACTTCGTTTCATTTTTGCACCCCTAAAAAATACCGTTTCATTAAAATAACTTCGATTTTTCTCTGAAAACCCCTAAAAAATACCAATTTTGAGCCCTAAAAAATATAACGATCATTCCTATCATATAGGGAGTAGCCCCCCGATTTTTACTACCATTTTTCTGCTCTCTTTACGCTGTCATTTAAAAAAGGTACTTTTTTCTCTTCTTTTAAGACATTTTCCATGTTTAAATTTCACTAACCTAGCGTTTTGAAAATGCAGTCTGAGAATTATGTTATATATATAAATCACTGTATTTTGTTGTGTTTACAAGTGCAGTATAACAGTTGAATCTCGTTATTTCGAAGTCCCAAGGGAAAGAGAAAAATGTTCGAAATAACGGTGTTCGAAATAACGGTGTTCAGTCGTTATTGTATTGCTGAATTTATTCTGAATTTCATATAGTCAGATCAGGTAAAGTTCCACATAGGATTGATGTAAAAATTCCGTGGTCCAAAGCTGACAGGAATGCCAAAGGTAAATTGTGGTGTACAAAATATTATCTTCTATTTTGATAATCATTTTACAACAATATGATCTTTCTTTCTCATCCTAAAACTATATGCCCGATGTATCTCTTTATTTTGTAATTGATTTAAAAAACATTTAAAATCTCAACTGTTGCTGCTGTGAACATTCATTGGTCAACAACTTCAAAAATATGTCTAATTTCCCCGACATATTATATAGGTGTTCACATTTTTTCAAAACAATATATTCGATAATGGTCTCTAGTAAAACTTTAATCTTTGCCAATATCACTTCATGCAGGTGTTGTGTTGTCGCTGTGGGCCAACCCACTGGACTGCAAACTTTGCCCCGTTACGGCTTTATGTACATGGTTGATGCAGACAGGTAATTTTTACTACAAAGCTGTTCTTTTGTATATTTATTTATATAACAATATAACAGAGGCGGCCATGGGCCAAGACAGATTCGACCAGAAGCCTTTTAATGTAGGTAATTCAAAATTAGTTTAATTAATTGTTTATTGTCATAGTTTGTATTATATAGTCAATGTTTAAAGACTTTTCTAACTTTTCCTTTGTATTTTACAAAAAATGATAGTAGCTCCCAAATCAGGCGATTAGCCTCCAGGCATGTCTCAAAAGAGCAGTTGTTAATTTCCGTTTGTTTTTTGTTGTTGTGTTTATCATTTAAAAAACAAAACGAAAAAAAAACAGTTTGTCGAAGTAAGCCAAGTTCCGCAATTTAAGCAAAAAACGACTAATTTTACTAATTTTAAAGTCTCTTGTTTTAGAATGTAGGCACTATTGTTTATATAATAAGCAGAATAATAGATGGTTAATTAGAGATATTGAGTTTATTTTCTCTTGTTTAAATTCAACATCATCGATTTGAACACTTGAAACGCTCCTAATTTATCGTTCTCCATATATATTTATATATCTATAAAGGAATCAAAAAAGGATTACTATTTCCAAGGGTAGCCAAGAACAACGTGTGCTTGTGCAAAAGAAGTCCTGCTGGAGTTTCCAATTATAGAAAAACATTTCGTCAGGTGTGTAAACTTTGTAGTAAAGTTTGTAGTTTGCACCATTTCATATTTCCATGTTTAGTTAATTCAGTTTCCATCTATTCAATTACATTGGTTATTACACTTACAATATGACACGCACCCGCATATAGCTATAAGGTAGGGTTTACGTTTGTGAAGTTAAAATACAAATTTTAGAATATAAATATAATTAAAATTTATTTTCAAATTTGAACGCTCCCGTTTTTAAAACAAGGCATGTTGCGATTTTGCTTTCTTTAAAATAATGTGGTGCAGCCAAATTAAAGGTCACCCACTATTTGTAACAGATCATCAATTACTTTCTGCTGATTTTGATACAATAACATTAACTTTAGATGTGCCAACATCTCTTCGATAAAAAATTTACAACACATTCCATACGGAGATCCGCAGCTCAGTGGGCCGCTAGATGTGGAGCTGATGACAGCACCATCAAGAGATCTGGAAGATGGTAAGAACTTCACAATTCTATTGTTAGCCTGGGATGTTGTGGGTAAAGAAAGAGAAACTAATTACGTATCTCTTAATGAATAGACGCAAAGAAATTACAAATAGATAACACAACAAAGAAACAGTATATAGGTCCAACTGCCACTAACTTCAAGGTCCGTTTTAGAAACAAGACTTGTGAGGTGGCGGTATATTTCAAGAGCAAAGAACAAACCCCCAAGGACTTCGAATTCATTGGAATTGAACGTATTGTAAATGTAGACAACGAGCGATCTCTAGAGAGCGTTCTATTGACTAGAGAGGCTTTTTGGAGCGCTCAGGTTTACACTTTATTCCTACACGGGCTCAATAAGAGACAGGAATTTTATTCAAAACATAGATTTAGATATAACAAGTAGCCTGTTCCATTTATATTCTAATTTTTATATTCAAATAGTTTTTAACAGAAGTTTTAGTACAATACCTATTTATATCATAACTGTTATTTTAGAGTTTTTAATATCTATTTTTTCTGTTTTTATCATATATATACCTCGACATTTTTTAGTAAGTGTCCCTTCCCAGAATGCTGCAGACAGTGTATTTTAAACTATTTTTAATTACATTGATGAAGGTCGAGTATAGACCGAAATATTTGTGAAATAAAGGGAGTCAAGGAGTTGCAAGTCGTCCGTCCTTCAATTATTCAACTAATACAAGTTCTTGACACGACAAGCAATTTGTATCCATAGGATCCTCTTTGCCTATAACATCGTGGTGGAAAAGCCTGCTATTTTTTCTGTAACAGAGAAGAGAATGAAAATGACAAAAAAACTTCAATCTATTTTTCCCATTATTACTACGAAATTGCAGAGCACCGTAAGAGATCCGTTACCAAGGAAACCGTACAAGTTTTAAGACAAATCAAAACAAAATAAAGCAAATATTATAAAAATTCTTATAAGCCGCCCTTCTCCTCCCTTATAAACACGCCCGCTGGAGCCTTAAGTTTCTAACAAGCCGTCTCTCTAATAAAATTCCACATCAAAAGATTTTGCCGTTAAAGCAAAAGCCGAGTAGAATATACTGATTAGAAAATGATTTCTTTCTTTTTCTTAGCACTTGTAACTTTGGTCTTCCTGTAGGACAATGTTTTGTGTTTTTCCCTAATGCTATATATATATATATATAACTTCGTCAATCAAAAGAAAGTCTAAAATTTCTCAAGGCCCTGTGACTTAATACGGCGTTTAGAATTATTCTCAAAGACATTTTGGTTAGAATGATTATAAGTTGTATAGCTGGGATATTTGGGGTATTACCTCCATTTCATTTTAAACGTATATTGATAAAGCTCAATTATATTTTCATTGGCTGAGTTACTTCAATTGTTTTTGTGCAGGAAATCGAATACGTTTGAAATTTATACTCAAGACGCCAGGGCACAAGTCATCAAACATCAGCATGACGGGCAGCCTGTGGAGGACCATCTGATGTGGATGTTCAAGCCCCTTCGATGAGAACAATAGGCCTTTTGCAGCTAGAGATTAAATGGTACAAAATAAGGGCATACTCGGGAAAGCAAAAGAATGAACAACATTACAAGACAAACACAATTAAATTGAAAAATGTGATTTTTTCTTTGTTTTACATTTCTCAGTCAGTGGAGTCTTACACATTCTTTTGCCCACTGCCAGCATGGTATATTTTGTACCGTGTGATCTCTAGCTGCAAATAGCCTACTGATTGTTTGTGTTCCGTTTAATGAATTGAATGGACTCAGGCGGGCCCGTTCACATCCCAATATAATTTTGAAGACCACCTCCTATCTTTATTCCGACTCAGAAATTTACGGTGGCCCTTTAAGGGACATGCTATACTTCATTTTGAAAGGTCGACTTTTATTTTCAAACTTCGACTTTTTCATAGTGGAGACACAGGTAGCCCAAGCTCGGTATGTGTCTTTTTGGACAATTTATGACAGTTTTCTTCATGCTTTATAAATTAATAAATTAAAATACTAAAATAAGATGTAAATGTAGAAATGAACTTCACTTACCTTTACGTACGGCTGTCTTCGTCTCTTCTGTGCAGTCGGAGCTCAAACTGTATCCGTTTTAGACACGTTTGTGGGTTACGAATTTTTACTGTGTCATTATTGGGTTGTCAGTTCGTTTTATCAGTTTAATTATGAGACGAAATAACAACCAACAACATCGAAAACTCGTAAACCCACAAACCCGTATAAAACGGATACAGTTTGAGCTCTGATTTCACAGAAAAGAGGTAAGTGAAGTTTATCAGTTCCACATTTACATCTTATTTTAGCACTAATTCATAAGCTCAAAGTTAACTTTCCCAAACAAAGTCTATAAATTGTTCAACGATGTGTCTCCACTATAGAAATAAAAGTCAAAGTTTGAAAATAATAGATGTGATCTTTTTCATTAAAATAAAAACGGCTTGGAACTTTTATTTCAAAATTCTGTCTATATAACAAGTGAATTGTGTCTTCCCATTTACAAAGGTCAACTTTATAATTACTTTGTTTTTGAAATGCAACAGATACCAATTGCTATAACACCTACAAACAACCAATAAAGTTAATGGCAGCAGCATGAAGTTTTCACCAATCGATAATAAATCGAACAAAACAGCCTTTTCAGGTTATTTGCAGGTTGCAAAAGAAACATTAATTGTTTGTAGGTGTTATAGCAATTGGTATCTGTTGCATTTTAAAAAAAAAGTAATTATAAAGTTGACTTTTGGAAATGGGAAGACACAATTCACTCGTTATATAGACAGAATTTTGAAATACAAGTTCCCCTATTTATGTTTTGCAAAACTTTTGTTTTTCAGATTGTAATCGGGCGATAACCTAGTATTTCAGATAACAGTTTATTTGTTCTTTGATGTAATAAGAAACGAGTTGTCACAGGAAGTAATTTTTGCGATTTGAACAAAAGTCCTCAAAAAGCGCAAAATTCGGTTACCGCTTTATTTTTTCTTCTTAGGCCTAGCTCAAACGTCAAATTTCACGTGTACCAAATCTAATCCAACTTTCCAAATTTCATCAGCTAGGTAAAGTTATTTTATCTATCTATTAAACTAACTGGAAATAAAAGTTTTGTTGCTAAAGTTGAAGTTGTTGTTTTAAATTTTAGGGGGACTACCTGACAAATCATTAAGAGTCAACAGGTTCTTGTTTAAAGGGGGACTGAATGAAAACAATTAAGTCAACATGTTCTTGCTTAGAGGAAGTCTAACTAACAAATTTTAGGTTAACAGGTTAAAAATAGGTTTTTAATCAAACGATTTTAATGCTGCTGATTATCCACCCTCCTGCCTTGATTTCAGTCCTTATTTCTTGCCCTTTCTGACTCGCAGTTGCATAGTCTGCCTTTCTTCTGTCACTTCTCTGGATGGCTGTTCGCAAGCTCCCTCCCGACTACAATCATTCCCTCTCTTTGACCTTTTAGATGCTGGCTCGCCAAGATTTTCATCATCTGCAAATACCATAGCATATAGCTGTCTAAACTATGAACATATGCAAAATACTGATGCTGAAAAGGATACCAAATCTTAAAAAAAAATAATGCAAAGTAGGATTTACTAGTATGAGTAGTAATAAAAACTTGTTGCACTTGTTAAAATTGTTAAATAGCCCAATGTTTCGACTGAATCCACAATTTTCTTCAGGGTAAAAGTGGTAGAAAAAGTTTCAAACAAAGCATTTTAAAAAGTCCGAAAAATGAATATAGTTAAAGACTATCGTTTCTTTCTTTAAAAGTCAATCATAAATACTCCAGAGGGAGAAATATCCCATCTTCTCGCTTCAAGTTTCAACGTGTCAGGACAAACATTAATTTCCCATGCCTCCAAAAGGCGCCGTTGTCGCCAATTCTCACAGCGTCTAAGGCTTTACTAGTTTTAGAAATTTATAAGAACAATTCCATGCAAACTACTGGGCTCAAATTGGCCAAACTTAAATAACTAAATACCAAGCTCAAGCTCCTACGCTATTATAAACTTGTATAATTTTTCTGGCAGAAATTTTTCCTTAACTCGTAATTTAACTAATTGGGATATATTATAATAGACAAAAAGTTATGCCGTGCTGACAATAGCTGCCGGAAAAGGCTGAACACTCAGGCTCACTTTACTTTAAGGATAAATAGTCATACAAGAGGTACTTGAAAAAACAAAATTGGCGAACAGCGAAAATTATTAGTCCCACCTTTGGAAAACGTCCTTGGCCTAACAAGAAAACTGTATTCTTCAAACAGTTTACTGTTTGTTTTTTAAACAATGTGATGACATATTGACCTCAATTAGTTTGATAACGGCTCGCTTTTTAACATTTCATTATTCCGGCACGGCTCTTTCAGCTGTGACACGATCTAATAACGCTCCTAATGTTTTTAAGCTAACAGTTATATAGTAACTTACCATTATTCTCTCCAACAACATTGTGCATATTCTCAAAATTTAAAACTGCCTTAGCAATTGCATGTTCCTCTGGCATTTCTAACCCCAGGTCTTGACGACAAGAAGGGCAGGGAAAACCGCAAGCATAGCAAAGTGGCATTGCCTCTGAGAACAGCGGTAGGCACATCGGCACACCAACAAACGTGTGAACATGGGGGAGAACTGGTTTTTTTCTGCGCCACTGGTCTTGGCACCAAGAAACAAGTTCACCAGTTGCCTTTTCTCCACAAACAAAGTTTCCAGTATATTGTCTTACTTCATCTTCCTTCAGCTTCTCCTTTATATGTGTAAAAGCCGGTATTTGCGTCAATTTGCACATTATATTGGCCACCACTTCGTGCATACGGTATGTCATGCACGGCTGTTTTTTGCCACATATACCAGCAAGTATAATATATTGCCAGACGGCAATGTCATATAGCGGTCTTAAGAAGGAGAGATTTCCGCGTGGCATAATTCCGCTTTCACGAATACTAAAGTAGTAACCTACAAAGCTTTCAAATTTCTGTAAACTAGAGGAAATGCACTCCCGCTAGCATAACTTTGTTCTTGTCAAACATGTCAAATATTTTCACGATAATTAGCAATTAATCCAATGAAAACACCGGAAGTAGCAGAATTAGACTATCTTTTGAGCGTGATCACTACCTCAATTTCCGCAAAAAGAGGCTACATAAACTAATTGCAAAAACAAAATAAATATATTTTCCTTTTACTATGAAAACTAAAATGTAATACTTTGGTTTAAACCATTCAGGAATCGATTTGACATTCCTTCCCTTCGGAGTTAGACAATGAACAATCATCTCGGAACAATAGTCACACTATATCCGTTTTCTGTCATGAATTTAATTGGAACAACCACAAAGAATCAACACAAATCAAACATGATTTTTTTATTCAGTAGGCAAGCACTAAATTCAGTCAGTACAACTGGATTGGTAGATTTTTAACGGCTTTTTGTGGAAACTCGGCTCATTTAGCACCTATGACGAAAAATTCTTCAATGGAAGTGACCTAACAAAATAGGGCCAAACGTAAAAAGGAAGTGCTAATTGCAAGTGGCTTTGTATTTCGTAAAAGGGCAGTCCATCTATGAACACGTGACGTGTAGTGATACCAAACGTCAGTAACAGTATTCTGAGTATTCAGAGTATTATCCTGAAAATGGCAGCTGAAGCAAGTACGCAAACAGAATCGAATAGTTTGTCGACAGGCCGTGTGCCTCAATCTATTCTTAAGTTGCTGGATGTAGCAATTTTTTCTTTCTCCTGCTTAGCAGGTATACGTTCCAGCCACAAAGTGCGGGGCGATCCCGTTGTAGAAGGGATCGCAAGCATGTTTGGTCAACTCTTAATGGTGGCCAACGAAGAAGCAAAGGAAGCGTTTCGCCGGTTAAATCGTTGGGGAGGCTGGCGCCCTGGTCAGCAGCCAACAAAGGAGCTGATGAGGTACATTTCATCCAGATTAAGAACAAAATTAAAAACGGGAATGTTCAAGGAAGACAACAATCCTGTTGTCCCGGATCTCCTCGTAAAGAGGTCTCAGATGCTGGACGAAGCACGAGACCTCTTGAGGACCAAGAACCACCCAAGGTGTTGGCGTTGTGGACAGAAATGCCGTTACTGCAAGCTTGTGAAGCAAAAAGAAGTAACAACAACCACCTTTGGACTCCCACGAACCGAGTAAGTTGATCACACTCTTCAATTTATCTCGTAATTAAAAATTAAAAAAAAAAAACAGCAACAAATTTTCAAAACCAAAATAATTCAGTAATTAAATCACGTAAAACTTCGCAGATTCTATTGTGTTTTTCATATCGATTGGTTGGTTGTCGATAATCAAAAAATTAGAAACTCGAAAAACATTGAAATTAAAAAAAAAACACTCAAACGCATCTTTTAGATATATTTATAGGTAATAGGTCACAGATAAGTAATGTTTTAAGCTTGTACTACATGTTAAGATTTTATAATTTCTATAAATGTGTTTTTAAAATTTTTAAGGAGGTAGAGCCTGCAGGATATCATCGGTGATCCGTCTCATATAATCTTAGAAAACTTTCGGTTTATGATTAGAATAAACAGGCTCGGCTAGATATGACAGGAAACGAATTTCTCAACTTAAAATTTCTTTCGCCATCATTTTCGAGTTATGTCACAAATTTTAGATTTTCTTTTGCAAGTAGAAAAATAATTTATTTCTTCAAATTTGACATAAGTTAAGGCTGAGAAGAATAATTTCTATGGGATAAAATCATAAAAGCCAATTAATTCATTAAAAAAGATTAAAAAATAAACTATGAACGTAATAAAACCTTGCAAAACTATGATAGATACGAGCGGTATATAAGACAATTAATATTTTATAATTAAAGATCTTTCTAAGAACAAATTAAAGTTGTTTAACACGATCAACTAGTCGTTTGACGGAATTTACATTTTGTTTCAGCCTGGTGTCTCCCTTTTTGGATGTTTTAGATGCGCTTGCGGAGGAATCTGACAGTGGTGGTGAAAGTTCCTCCGCTGATGAAAGTGATGTTTCTGAGTCTGAAGACGTTGACCATCTTCAGTTGCTATCAGAAAATGATCTGCCAGATGACTCGGACAGTGATGTTGAGCCCGAAAAGGCAGAAGCTAATCAAAATCAAGCTGAAATCGACTCCTACTCTGATACTGACTAGCCATTCATTGAACAGAAATCAACATGGTCTGTCCCGTTACTTAAAGTTTTGAAAAACAGAGACAACAAAAGTTTTAGGTTTCTTGTTTTAGTTAAGGAATTTTAATTACCTCTATTTTTTATTAGCTGTTTTCTTAATTAAGCATAAGCACAGGAAGATCTAAACGTGAACATGCTTGAAATAAGCACAAAAAAAGAAACTTTTTCCTTTCTCTTGTGCTTGTGCTTATTTCGTTTGTTTCAGCAGTGTGAACATCCGTGAAACAAGCATAAGGAAAGAACACAACGCATAGTCCCCTTTGCGCGTGCGTATTTTAGTTACCTTATGCTTGTTTTTTGTTTTTATGGAATGTTTTTTCATCATAAAGATGACAATTAGCTAGGATGTGCACATGAAAACATTCAACTAGTAATAACATTGAATTAAAACAGAGACTTTTTAAAAAAACGATTATTTATTTTTCTTCTTTTTCCTTTCTACTTGTTCCTTCTTTTTGTTCTTCTTCAGTCTTCTTTGTTTTTTGGGCTTCTTCTTCTTCTTCTTCTTCTTCTTCTTCTTCTTCTTCTTCTTCTTCTTCTTCTTCTTCTTCTTCTTCTTCTTC
>JAPEIX020055736.1:0-11349 GCA_026122405.2 Zoanthus sansibaricus | reverse complement strand
GTTGTTAAAAGATCAAATTGCTATGGTAAGAAAAATATATATCTGTTGATCTGTGATGAACCAGGCTGTGTCGTTGTACGTTGTACTGGATCACGTACCATATTTGATGATTTAGTTGATTGCGTTAGTGTAAGTAGTTTGTGTACAATATTTTAAACAGTAATGCCCTGCGTTATTGGCTATTTAAGTTACAAAGCATGCACGGGAGCTATGTGAAATTGTTATTCAAGAGATTAGGAGCTTGTCCTAAAAGATTGTCACTATGTCGTTTTCTAGCAAAATGTAAAAATGTAAAAGTAATAAATACCTTGTTTTGTAGAGCAGTATCTTTTGAGGGATGCCACACCATTTCAAAAAAAATTAAGGAGGAGGGGGGAGGAAGGGCTTGTTCCTAAGTTGTACCAGCCTCTACTACCTATCAAAGAATATTTGATGACAAATAAAATTTCATTAAAGAAACAGATAAAACACAACTACACTACTTTATTAAAGGTGATGTTCAAGTGCATGTTCGAAGGAAGAGAAAATCACGTGTTGAAATGTATTCAACTTTGGTGGAAATTAAATCTCTCGTATGTATGTTCAATATTTTCACTAGTGAAAAGAAAAAAGTCATTTACCAAAAGTCCCGGATTTACGCGTGCGCCCTAAAAAATTCCCGCCAGTTTCTTGTCTCTTGTTCTGACAAAATATGGTGACCTCTTGTGTTTGGCAAAACTTTTAGAAGGCCATTTGGTAAAATTTCAACGAAATAAGAACGAATATCTGCAGTTTTATCCAGTTATGTGCACGTTATTTGTGAGCAATATTGCTGTTTGCATTGAAAAAAAGTTAATACTAAAATTGTCTTGTTTTAGCGCGCCTCAATTTGTCCATATAATAAAAAGAAACTTTGGCTTGAAGATATGATTTTGATTTCTAAAGTTTAAAACAACTTTACTCGATCGGTAAAATATTCAATGGAAAACGTATGGATTATTTGGAATTTTTCTTGAAAGAAAAGTTGAAATATGCTTTGCATTATCCCAAAAGGCTAACAGCATGTTTTACGCCGGGTAAAATTAAAGTAAAATGCGAGAAAAAGGGAAGGTAAAATTCCAAATTATTCACAAACCGCAAAACGCGAGCATTATGAAGGATAATTTCAAATTACCCTTATATTTTGCATTTTTGAAAATTTGAGTAATACGCCGGGTTTTATGCCGTGGTAACATCCTCCTTTACCAAAGCATCCATCCATATTCGCGCGCTCTCAGATAACATGGAAGCGTGCGTGCTAAATAAAAAAAGGTTTACATTGTATTGTTTCTTGGAAAATAAAGTGCATTTTATCGTATTATTTTAGTTACTACTAAAACAACTATCCCCCTCAGGGTAGGTGCCTAGTCCTAGATATATACCTTGAAGCTTTGCGTCGCATCCTCCACTATTCACCTCCCCTTTGGTGGATATTTGTTAAATATAGCATTTGCTTACCGATTCTTTTGCTATCCTTACGGACACCTCGTGAACATATATTAAACCGTACCAAGCTTCTCGACATGTGATTACAAGTAACCAAAGACCGATTTCCAAGGCTAAATATGATTTTCTGCGCCCCCAAAATGCAAGATAATTTTATTGTTATCAAGACAGACTTTTTAACATTTTAAATTGTATTTTTTCAACAGGCTGGCCGCGACAAATTGTTCCTGTTAAAAAGAATAAAAGCAACCCAAGCTTTAGGGAGACCACACCAGGATTAAAATACGTTTTTTTTCTATAAAGGTGATGTATGTTGGGGCTAATCTTTCCACTGACATACCAAACTGAAGTATTATAGCATCAATAACCTAGTTAACGGTCGTATATATACTTGCCACACTAAACTGAAGATCTTTTATCAATAGTAGCCGCTAAAGGGCTTTTCTACCTAAAGACTTATTTTTTACATTCTTAAAACTAGTATTTGTTCACTCTTTGCCATATTGTCCTATATGTAGTGTGATATTTAAACAATTAGAGCGCTCGGTAATATTGAGACAAGATCATATTATGGTTTTATTGCCATAAGAAGATGTAGCTGTGGTTTTTAGCCACTCCGGCCTTAATTTATTCCAGTAATAAATCGGAAATAATGCATTAATAGTGTTTGAAAATATTCGCTCAGAAATTGATTACACAGATGAATTTTAAACTAAAAATTTCGAATTTTCAAGAAAACCTTTTGTACAAAATTGCCTATTTACCATGCTTTTGTACCTGTGACTAGATACATATTGATACATACATTCCCTACCTACCTATACCAACTTACATACGGAATAGCTACTTATATCCAATGGAATCACTTGTTGGCCGAGTTTTTGATACTATTTGTAAATAAAGCTATATATTAAAAAAGAACCCAGACCCATGTATTTTTTGAACTGAAATAAAATGTTTGTTGGATATTTATAGTCTCTTCATCAGTCTATATGTAGGGTTTTCTCAATTCCACATTTCTTGAAAGAATTAATACGAAAATTGTAGCGAGTCATGCAGCAGCTTTCACGTTAAACATGGTAAATATTAGGGATGTTTAACATGTATCATGCTGTCAAAACAACATGATGCTAAAACTCATCTTTAATATATCTCGGCAAACTTGTTTTCCTAATAAAATCATTGCACTGCACAGCAAGTGTATATTCTGTTGTTTTATTGAATTTAATCAAATTGCAACATGTTGTTACCGTTACTGATAAATAATACTGTATTGGATCTTAGATTTGCTATAGGGGACGTCTTATATCGATATTTATCACCAGAAATGTCATTGAAACGTTTCTCTGAGCCCCCTCTTCCTTCCTCCTAATCCTAATACGCTATGAGAAACGTTACGTTTATTTATAATAATTTCGAAATTGCTCTTAATGCACTCTGCTTCGCTTTGCATCGTGCATTATTCAAATTTCTTGTTCATTATATCGCCAGCGCGAGCGTGTATTTGTTTCAACAAATAACTCACATCCAGTAATTAAGCCTTAATTATCAAGCCCCAAACATACACCATAAGAAATAAATTTCTTACTTCTATTACACCTGTGGAGTACGAAGCAAGAAGCAATGCTAAGCACGATTTCAAAGGGTTTTATCGTCATTCCTATTTCCGAGGGATACAATCTAACAGTATGAATACTTAGAAACTCCGCTTGAGCGGCTCACATGTTAAGGCGCAACTTGGCAGGCGATAAGAAGTGCCCTCAGTGGAAGAAACAGACCACAAAACCGGGATCACAACCCTACTCTTTGCGAGAAGTGTGTGGGTTCTTTTAAGTCCCTCGATAAAAAAACAGGTTCTGAAAAGCCACGAGGGGAGAACTTGTATATCTATCACTATCATTATCACAATGGGGTTTATGAGCAGCGTTTTGAGTCTCAGTGGGGAAAACTGTTTAAATGAACTACACAGCTGAGAAAGTCGGTCAAAAGGTGTCAAAATTACTGCTACGGAAATATCTTGGCTTTAGTTTAGGACAGTGTGACAAAAAAAAAAACTGAAGAAAAATGTTTTTCAAAATATTCGTGTAATTAATGTTCCATAATTTGACTAAAATAAAAGTAATTTCCAAAATTCTAACGAAGACCTGAAGCGCCTAAAATGACCCAAGACAATCCGTCTGGTACAGCTCTTGTCCCACTGCCTTTCTGCCATGGTTACTTGAACCAATATGATTTTAATAAAATCAATCCTAATCACATAGACATGATGGGGCATTATGTAGCATAATTTCTAACGCAGATTTACAATCATTCATTTCTTTACCGTATAATTGCATTTAATCATTCACGACCACATTTTCGTTAACAAGAAAATCCACACAACTATACAAAACCCAGCTCCACATAAGGATACATTCTTTAAATGACAATGCTTATATAAGCCTTTGCCAATTAATTTATTTTTCCTAAACCATTTTTGAGTTGCTCATAGTAATACCTTTAAGCGATTAAAAATATTAAACCTGACTCTGAATCAGTATATTCACATAATATATACCCTCTCAAACCCATCTTTCATTGCCAAAGATGATTTTGCAATAACTCTCAGGGACGGGGGCTGAACGTGTTGAAATTTTTTCAGCGCTTGCCTCATTAATTCTCTTTCGTCTTTCTTGAGGTACCAACACAGACATATCAAATATGGCAACAAATTCTCGGACTCGATAAGGCTACAGTTTTCTCCCAGTCGAAGCATGTGTCGAAGACAGAAAATCCCAAATCTTTGTGTAGAAATGGAGCCGTACATGACAACATTAAGTTCTTTGGCGGGGCTTTCTTGGCTTTTAACGGCCTGCGGTAAATTACTCAAACAATTAACATTTCTATCAATGGAGGGGCTACCATGAGGTACTTTTACATGTGATGTATCATTGCTAGTATTGCAATCGCCATGAAAACCTTCATCACATGGAACAAACATTTCCATAAGTCCCTTAGCACAGCTGACATCGGCATAGTTGACTGGTGTAGCAGTGCTCCTTGAGCCCATTCCTCCATCAACAAACTCCGTTTCGTGTTGAGATTCCAGTTCTTTCGTTGGGTTTCCGTGTTTTGTCTGCGGTTGGCAGTTATTTTGCTTTGCAGTGTCCATAGCCGAATCGAACCATCCCCCAGCGAAGAGAAGACTTACAAATGGAATCATAGTGACCCACACATAATTGTGGTGTTCTTCCCAGCTGGAAATTTCTTCTGGTTCATGTTTCTCCATAAACAGTTCGAGCATTTCGTCAATTTTTAAATTTGTTTCGTAGTCGAGCTCCACAAATGGTGACGCCCTCACTCTTGCTAGAAATAAACTGCAGTAATACCTGGAGTATTGAACACAGATGGAAAATTGAAGTTAAAGGCAAATTATAAGATGCAACTACTTATGTTAATTCTCCCTAACGATATGACTTTAAATGGTTAGAAATACATTAAACATTGTAACTAAACTAAGCAGCTAAGATAACAAAGCTAAATCCTTTACGAGCCTAGTGGCCCATGGAGCCGGCACTTATGTCCGGTTTCAGTAGTGTTAAGCGGATGAGAGTCTTTGACTCCCCCTGGCCGGGACATTAATCCATCGCAGGTTAGCTCCTAGCCAACGCTGGTGCTCATTTACCTTGGGAGGCAGCGTGGCTCCGTGGTCTGAGCTGGGGATTTGAATGCTAAAGACCCGGGTTTGAATCCCCGACTCGGACTACCGAATGAATGTTGTCCTCGGTGATCCCAGGAGCAAATTTACCACTCTTTGTAAATAGCCAACTGGTTTGCCTCCTACCAGTTGGGATTCTTAAATGGGAAAATGGGATTTTAACATGATACTGAAAAGCCCGTCAGGGGAGTTGTCATTACGTAATTTTTTTTTACCGACTCCGGATGGAGATGGAAAGCTGAGTTGGTTTAGGCGGAAAAGAAGGTCACACAAATATTTGAATCTCGGCAAACTGCCGGGATCGAACCAGGGTCCTTGTGGTTGGAAAGCAGAGATCTTACCAAATGCGCCAACCACGTCCACCCAAAACTAAATAGAACACAACCATATTCAGATTTTATTTCCTGATTAAAAAAAGCGTAAGTAGCGAGTTTTATTAATCAATGTATGATTTCATGCTTTGCAAACTGCATGCCTTGCAATGCAGATCATTATTGTAAAGAGCTGACTGCATGTAAAATGTGAGTTGTAGATATCCTACGTTTTGCCTGTTCAAAACATACCTTAGGTTAATTCTTCAAAGCTTCCAACCGTCAACTCTCGAAAAAAGTTCGTTTTTCAGAGGATGTAAGACAAATACTTGTAAACGGGAGATTCGTACCCAAGAAATTTGATACCCAGAACCTTTCGTACCAAGGACGTTTTGTACCTAGGACGTTTCGTATCAAGATATTTCGTACCAATTTTTACAGCAGAGGCTTCGTACTCAAATAGGAGACGATTCGTACCCAACTTAGACGTTTTATACCTAGTTCCATGCTCTAGAAATAAATTCTCATGACATTTAAATACATAAATTTTATCAAAGGGTATAGTGTATGTTAACTTTTTGATTCATCTATTTATTGTATGCCGAAACCGTGCTCTCAGGAAACAACTAAATTGCAGGAATTACCAATAATTCTTGGAAACAATTAATATACAGAATATCTAGGACAAAGAAGTAGAACAAATAGACTTACCTAAGAGCCATGTCGTGTTCCTCTTCAAGAAGTTTCTTGGTCAGATCCAACATCTTTCTATGAACATTGCTCTGTACAAATATTCTAGGAGTTGAGAGACAGCCTGTACAACAGAACAGTGTGTTGGCTGAAATTTGACTTGAATACAGAGAGTAGAATGATGTATCTTGATTTAAGCGACTTTCCACCATAAACAGTAATTTGTTGACTATTTTGGTGTCTAAAGCAACAATTTCTTGTGTTTTTGGGAACTCCGCATACCTGATAAAAACAATAAATAATCAGTGTTCAGTGTATTCATTTCAAACAAAAATTAAACAAAAACAAAATTTTATATACAAACTGACATATGCAGGTGATGACATTTACGGACAGTACTCCCAGAATGATTTCTGCTTCTTTACCTTGATAAGAAGTAAATTCCTACTCGCAGAAATCTACTGTTGTATGTCACTTCAAAGAGTGGTTTTCCCGGAAACATAAAACTGATAGATATGTGTTGTGTGAAGTTTAAGAAGATATATATATAAAGCAAAAAGTAGTTTCTAGCTGTCAGTTTTTCAAGAGACACAAACCTCGCAATATTTCAGATTATATTAGTTTCTAGACATTAATGGAAATGAGCCATTTGGCTGGCATATGTTTGTATCTATCTTCGATTAAAGTTACAAGTTTTGTTTTTACTTATTTTTTCATTTTTCAATTGATCCTTTCCCAAACGTTTTTGCTCATGTACTCCTTTGTCTACCGTTCTTTTGTTATTCATGTACATTGCTGTTCTAACAAGTGCACTTAAGGTAACAGATACATGAAAAAATATACGAAAACAAGGTACTTGAGGCAGAAGGGATGAGTATTTTAAAACTCTGTTTCCCCAAAACTAAATTATGGGAGTCAGGTTGGCATAGTGGTTATCAGTCGCGCCTCCCAACTCCATTCGACTTTCATGCCAAGATCTGAGCCGTCGAGTGATTAAACATTACCCTCTGGCTAGGAAGAATGGGCAAACCCTTCCCTCGCAATTGACATTAAATAGCGTATTTAATTTGGGGAGACTAGGTATCGAAGCATGCACAATGAAACATAACAGCCAATAACGTGACCAAGCCCGGCATAATCTAATCAATTTAGGACAGGGCAGTTTAGAGTGCCAAGATATTAGAAATGACACAATTTGTTTGTTTCTGGCCGTTTGCTGGGTGTCCGAGCTCATCACAAAGGGCTTAGAAGGCTTAAATCTTGTACTTAATATCGAAGAACTGTATAACGAAACTGTGAATTTTGCAAATTCATTGCTTTGCTCATTTCGATCTGCTGACAATATGTTATTCATGGATAAGGGGCCTTTGTAGCAAATGTACTTGGTCTCGCCAGCTATACTCTGCATTTTTGCAAGTTTGACCAAAGGAAAAAAGCATCTGGACGCTTTTTTTGTGCAGACTTGGAACCATTTGGGTTTTCCTGTCACACACTGGGGTAGGCTTGTCAAGAATAGAGGCTTCGACAAAGTCTGTTGCAGAATTTGAGTGTTTTCAGCCTGGATTTAATAGGCATTTCAAAACAAACTGCATTTCAGAAAAGTAGAAGAATTGTTTCGTAAGGTTTTGTTTGTTGACGAAAAATTAAAACGTGAAATATGTCTTGAGAGAGCTCGTTGTTTCAGGTGCTTCTCTTATTCTGGTCTTGCTCTACTTTGTGATGAATCAACATTTTGTAACATCTTAGCTCCATAGGCCCTGAAGCATCCAAAGTTTTGGCTTCAATTTTCATGTGTCATTTACCACAAGATTATAATTGCTGCGAAGCAGCTCACTATTCGGGTACACGGTTCAATTTTCGGATATCACAGGCGATGAATTTCAGAACATGCAATACGTACGTTCAGCGGTTTGAAACGCTATGCGGTATCGAGAGTCGATTTGAGGATGTCACTGGCCGATGAATTTGCACTCAAGGCGCACAGCGGTACGGAAGCCCAGGAGAATTCAGGTAAAAAAAGGGTTATTAAGTTAACCCGATTTAATATAAAATCCTAGAGAATAAGTTTCAGTTTGTTTACTTTTGCATTCTCGTCTTTCATCAGAGACTGGCCAAATTGAAGATAGAGCGATTTGGATAATTAAAACGTCCACTCTCCTTTTTAAATGATAAAATACGATATGTATAGTACCTAGGCACTAATGTCTAGAGAATCGAAGACGAACAACTGTCAAGAACAATTGGACATACTCATGACTGTACATCGATATTATGATTGAAATTGCAAATGGTTTAATAACTGCAGTGCCTGGCAGAACGCGACCGAACCCCTATAATAATCTTGTGCGTGCAATTGATAAATACATACAGTTCTTATTTAGAAGGGGGCATACAGAGTATTCTTGTCCAAGTTTGATTTCGGATATTTTAATAGTAGAATTCAGTTTAGATAGCAAACAACCGTGCTGTATTTGTTTTAAAACAGCCATTTACAATACGTTTTATCATTCAAGAACGCTTTTAATCCATTTCTTCCTTTTTTAAAAGTTAACTTCCTTAACGTCCACCTCTAACCATCAGACCCCCTCCCCCCCCTCCCCCTTAACGTCCATTGGACGTTAAGCGTTAACAAATCAATTTTCCGACGGCCCCTTAGTTAATACTTTCTTGCTTCACAGCTCGTGTTCAGTTTTAGTTTATTATTTCTGGGAATCGTTATCTCCAAAATAATACAAGCAAATGTTTCACTTTGAAAACTGCGTCATTCGAGCGGGCCTCTGTAACGAAACCGCGTGATATAATTAGAGTGGTACTTGAACTGACTGGCTAGCTTTCATAGTTCCCACAAACATTTATTAATAGAGCGAGTTCTTGGAAAGTAACAAAGGAACATTCTTAATCGTGGTTAATGCCAGGTTAAATATCTAAAAACAAACAAGAGGAAGTTAACAAGGTAAATAAGGTCAAATGATACATAAGCAAGTTTCGATCACTGTAAAATGTGCGCCTGCAACTGGTCATAAACGGTTATGAACGTTAACCTTTGTTTATCAATTTAACCATGGCGGAGTCCTCAATAAATTCAAATCGCTGAATATGTGAACAGAAACGATCTTTATTAAGCCTCTACCCCAGCGAAAGTTGTCATTTATCAGAGTATACAATCAAGTTATTCATTTGGCGGGCATTTTGGCGCCAGCAGTTTCCCCGCCTTTTAGATACGTTTGAAGTTTGGGTTTCTTGTGAAGCAGATTGCAACACTTTTGATCAAATTTTGCGTTTCATTTCTTAAATTGAAATTTAACCCTTTGCCAGATTTACTGAATACCGGATATAAAATTATTGAAATAGGTTTGTTTTATGGTGGGAGGGAAAATATGCAGATTCCTAACTTTTTTTTTCGAAAAAATCAATTCAACATGGCGATTTTTGGTCAGTACTAAATCGAGGATTACGACGAAAGAAAACACTCTAAATACTGGTTGAGTTTTCCAAGATTCCTAGGACGCGGACATGTAATGCGTTTTACTTACCATATTTGGCAGACCCTTTTACTCTAAGATTCGTGATCTTATTGGCTCTCGTTGAATAGAATACAATAACTATGGAACTTGTTTCCACATTCATATTCATATTCATAATAAAACTCTGGGAGCTTTTGGAGGCATGGCGACTTTCGATTATTCCGTTTTTTTTCCTCTTAGCAATCTTGTCAGATTTGCATTGTTACATAGTAAATATAGATATATTCTGCTTTAGGAATTTGAAATTTTGGTTCTTTAAACTCACTGTAGCCGGAAATACTTTCGTACGAACCTTCAAAATAGATATCTGAACAGACATGATCTCGATTCACCAGGGCTGTTCGTTAATCATGGTCGAATCTGAACAACTACAACACCTACAAACAAGAAATTTGCACCAATGAATGTATTATTTATTATTCTCGAGTCATCAAGACGTTTTAAAGCGATAACTTAAGTATGAGTATTAATAAATTTAAAAATTCTTAACACCGATGATGCGGAAGTGCTTACAAAGGCAATGAAATACAACATGGCTTCAGTCCGCAAATAGTTTTGTCATTGCTCGGACACCCTAATCTGAACAATTACAATACCCATAAACAAGACAATAGCATGAATGAATGAATGTAAAATTTATCAATCTCGAGTCACCAAGACGTTTTAAAGCGATAACTTAAGTATGAGTATTGATAAATTTAAAAATTCTTAACACCGATGATGCGGAAGTGCTCGCAAAGTCAATGAAATACAACAACATGACTTCAGTCCGCAAATAGCTTTGTCATTGCTCGGACACCTTAATCTGAACAACTACGACACTTACAAACAAGAGATTTGCACCAATGAATGTATAATCTATTATTCTCGAGTCATCAAGACGTTTTAAAGCGATAACTTAAGTATGAGTATTAATACATTTAATAATTCTTAATACCGATGTTGCGGAAGTGCTAAGGCAATGAAATACCACAACATGGCTTCAGTCCGCAAATAGCTTTGTCATTGCTCGGACACCTTAAGCTGAACAACTACGACACTTACAAACAAGAGATTTGCACCAATGAATGTATAATTTATCATTCTCGAGTCATCAAGACGTTTTAAAGCGATAAAATGAATATAAGTAGTAAAAAAACTCACAAATCTTTTTAGGAGTATGTATGAGTACATTGCATGAATGAATGTAGAATTTATTATTCTCAAGTCAACAAGACGTTTTATAGCAATAATATGAATATAAGTAGCAAAAAAATTCACAAATCTTTTTAGGGGAGCAGCGGAAACGATCGAACAAACAATATGGCTTAATTTAGGAATATGCTTTGTCATTGCTCGGACACCTTAATCTGAACAACTACAACACTTACAGACAAGATAAATGCATGAATAAATGTAAAATATATTATTCTCGAGTCACCAAGACGTTTTAAAGCAATAGAATGAATATAAGTATTCAAATAATTCACACATCTTTTTAGGGGAGCAGCGGAAACCTTAATCTGAACAACTACAACACTAACAGACACCAATGAATGTAGAATTCAACAATCTCGAGTCACCAAGATGTTTTACGTCAATGATTTCGAAGGAAGAAAAAAGTAGAAACCAAGCGTTTTGTGGTCAAAATCTGGTATCGGAAAAAAGCCGGAATAATCGAATG